>AXCO02008183.1:0-13630 GCA_000473525.2 Anopheles melas
AAGAAGAAGAAGAAGAAGAAGAAAACGAATCAAACAAAGATGGAAAAAGAAGGAGACAAAAAATAGACAAAATTTAACAAATAAAAAGGAGATGAGTAAGAAAACAATAACAAATATAACGCCAGAAGGAGGAACTAAAAGAAGACTATTAGAATAAAGGACTACAGAGAAAAGAAGTAAAGTAAAGGAACCAAGACACAAGAGAAGAGAAAAATAAGAAGAAAATAGTAATAATTTATGTCTTATTTCTATCAGATATTATACTAAAAATGAGTTCTAAGCGATCAAAGTTGCACATTTAACAGATATGGTAAATGATTTTCTATTATTAGTGTAACCAAATGTAATCATATTCTGCAGATTATTTGGGATTTATCAAACAATTCCTAAGTATTTTTGAAAGGCTAAACGCTACTTAAAAAGTGTATATAATCATACAAATCATACAATGAACTGCTGAATTAAAAACTAGATTATACCTCATTATACCTATTGTTTGAAATTGAGAAAGGAACTCGGCATGATGCATTTACCTCGCTAATAATCTTAACATGAGTTGCGACTCTTCATTCCGCTTCCGTGAAGTTAAACGCTTGTCGATCAACCTGCATCGATCAGTCAATCGATCAGTCCATTCTGTATGTTACAATGAAACCCGGAAGCGTTTTATTAAAAGAGGCAAAGGCATCAGAGGTTTATAGTTCGAATGAAATAGTCACAATTATTATAAATATGTTTTATCATCAAAATGTATCAACAGATCAACCGATTGCTTCCAAAAATGTTACACACTTTATGTTGATGTTTCGAAATTTACTTTAGACACTTCCGCCTCTTTAGCTGTACAGATAAATTATGTTCAATTACCTAAAACCACGCTTTATTTAACAATAATCTTCAACAAAAACAAACACGAAAGAGATCGAAAGTGTTTCCACAAAAAAAAAAAAATAATAAAAATAAAGTGCATTCAGTAAGTGCATTTCGACGTTCATTCGCACGCTCGCACGGCAATTCGTACCACGCGGTTTCGTACGGAGGCACCTTTCCCTCCCCCGCGGCAGCAGCAACCGGCAACGAAGGCAGGTGCGTGCGAAGATTTCCATCGGCCGCCCGTTCCGAGTGTGAGTTTTCCACCCATTTAGGCCTTATTGCTATGCGCGATACTGCGAAATGCTGCCCGTTCGCGCACTCTCTTCCGCATTAGATGACGCAACATTGGACGGCAACGGCCAATGCGGACGGAGGAAAGGAAAGCGAAGATCACATTTCGAGCGTTTGAAAAGCGTCCCTTTCTTTGCACGTTAGATTGTATTGAGGGAGTGGAAATATTGCAATTTTTTTAGGTTAACGGAGTTAAGGGTGGCGCTCGCACGTTATCACACGCACTGTCCACGTCGCCGGGGCGTATAAGGGTCGATCTATCCGTCTCAAAACCCAATCCCGTCAATCAGATGTGCATCATCGTCTCCTTCATCGTGTGGTATTGGAGCGTACCGGCGGGAGAACTAGAAATGAAGGAAACGGGAGCACCAGCCCCAATACACAGCCTTCGCTGCGCGTAGAATTGCGCAAAACCGGTCAAAGATCACTTGTTCCTTCGGGAGTAAAATGGGGGTAGAAACTACTGAAAAGGGTGGAAAGGAAAGGTGTGTACTATCATTATTACTACCACCATCACCTGCACTGCCCCTTTGGCTGTTCTTGTTCTCGCATGCTCATGCACCCGTCTCGTGCTATTCGTCACGCGGGGCGGCACCACCGAGATGCAGCAGCAATTATCGGTCTTTGGCGCAACCAAGGCCGTCGGTTTCCGTTTCGCCTCTGTATTATCGGTGGTGAGGCATGGGCAGGCAATCGGGGCAATCTCCGGGATGCATTCGCTGAAGTGATTATGCGAGTTGATCAGTTTATAAGTTGTTGGAATTGGGTGTGTTTTTGTTTGAGTTTCGTTCTATTTTCTTATAAGATTTTTTTAAAATTTATTTTATGTTATGTTTTAAAAGATTTCGTTTAGTTTATGTACATTTTCCTATTTTCGTTTGTTTTCTTTAGTTACTCATTTAATTTATATAAACTCTTATTCTTGTATACGTATTTTTTCATTATTTATTTGTTCTTGATTGTTGTCTTACAGGGTTTGCCAAGTCAGTTTCGAATGTAAACGTTGTTATTCACCGCGTGTAAAGATGTTAATCCACATCGATATGATATTTGACATTTCCATCATCATAATTTGTAATTTCTTCAGCATGATTTTCAACACGTCTCCTGCTGGATTGAGTTTGATGTGTTCTTTGTTATGTGTTGAAAATCATGTGTAAAAATTGAAATTTCATTATGAAGCAAATACACCATTTGACAGCTGTTGAAAACCATCTTGGAGACGGTGAATAATTATGTCCATATTCAAAAGTGACTTGGAAAACCCTGTATTGAATTTGTTTTTTTTTTTAAAGTTGAATTTATTAACAAAAATGTGATGTTTCTAAGATTTCATCATAATATTAAAATCGTATAGTAATATTCCTTGATAAATGACACGATTCTTCCCTACAAACACTTCAACTCGTAATTACGCTAATTCGAAAAGTGCGTCGAACTGGTTCTGGCCCGACTTGAAACTGATGAAACGGTTCCAGCCGTCAAGTTGTCCAGTATCCCTTCCAACTCCCCCTTTTGTACTTGCCACTCGGCTCGGGGATACTGTGCTTCCTCCTCCCGGAATGGTCAATGTGCTAGCGACGCCACCCTCCCATACCATCCACCTCACAGCTTCTGTTTTTCTTTATTTCTGGAGCTTTCTTTCCTTCCTATTCATACACCTTATAGCAGCAGCTGCTTGGTGCAAGGTGCATGAATGTCTTAGTAGTGCGACGCATGCAGAGCCAGAGCTCTGGGTATCTGATAGCACCGGAGTGTAGACAGGCACAGCGACACGACATTTCCTTCCTTCATCTCAGGCGCGCGAGGTTCGAGGTGTGCGCTGAAATGATGCAATCGCAACACCAGATAAAATCATCATTAGCGTGCTCTTGGGCTCTCCCCCCGTTGGCCAGAGGTTGGTTGGTCGTCGCACGCAAGGTAGCAAACTGCACTCTACTACAGTTTTTCGCGTGATGTAGGGCAAAAAAAAAAAGCCCAGGAAAATGCGGAATTGATGCGTTCCGTTTGCTGTTGCGTGTGTGCCAGAGCAGAGATGAAGAATGTCTTGAAGATGAAGTCGTAACGCCTAGTTACACATGTAGAAGGTGTATCTTCACAGTAGCATAACGGCAGTTAGACTTATATATGAACAAGGGATAAGCTTTTCTATGTAAGCAAACCCGTTTAAGATCCTTTCACCATCACGAAAAAGGTGATTGTTTTAATCTACATGCTGCTCATGTTACCATTCTGCTTATGCGGAAGTTGCCTCGTACAATGAGGACCCAGAGCAGAGCGCCAAGTCATCCCCAGGGATGACTCTGTGTAAGAATGATTCTTGAGCTCTTTTTTTCTGCTTACCATTAAAGGAGTTGTTGCATCGTGATCAGTTGTTGAAATTATCGACCTCAAGTCCTGTGCCTATGTGGATGGTGGTATGCGATTTTGTCCCACCGTTCCGACCGTTCCGAAGGCCAACGGGTCATAACGGGAAGAAGGTGGTCGCGGGACAATGCTCTTAAAGGGTCGGCTCTTTCGTGCGCTAAAAGGGAATCGGTCGGTGGCACGTACCTACGCCCCACAGGCAAAGGTGCAAACTAATGTGATGGTGAAGCAATTTGTTGGATGAAAATGATCATGCATAATGTTGGATAGTTAATTGCACGACCAAATAAGGCGTATGATTTTTTTTGCTGTTATCGGTAGTTTTTGCTGACTTTTGTATGTTGAGGCAGTTTAAAAAAATATTCTCAATTTTCTTTGACTATTTTTTAATGTTTTACACTAAAATTAATATAGAAAATCAAATTTGTAAAAATTAAAAAGCTCAAAATTTACAAGTAAGTAAGTAACAAGTAAGAAAATGTTAAACTATACAAGCTTATACTTTGTTAAGTTTAAAAAAAGAGCAATAAAACCAAGCACGAACAAAAACAAACTAGCTAAACACAGAGAGCGATAAGGAAATGCAACCAAAACAAATGATAATCAAAAACCAAAACGTGCAAAACAAAAACACTGCAAACCCGGGTTTGTGAGTCACGGAGACGCAGGAAGTGAAACAGCGTGTAAAATCCCCTCGGTTTTGGGGGTTTTTACAACACTTTATCAATTTAAAGATAGTCCCGAAGCAACGTCATCATGCCTGATATACAAATATTCGCAAAAACGGGGCACTTTGGTGTAAATGCGCATGCGTTTGGGTATTTTTACTAAGCCCCGAGGGTGTTGCAAGTGTGATCTGCTGTGCTGATTTGTATTGGGTTGTATTGCACTTGCATACAAGCGGCTCCATAGCTCAGCTGGTTAGAGCGTCGTGCTAATAACGCGAAGGTCGTGAGTTCGATCCTCTCTGGAGCCAAAGTGATGTTTTTTTCTTTGCTCTACGACGGACCTTGACTACTTTTTCTCAATTGTTTCTGTTTTAATAAGTAGTGTGTTTGTTTTGAGCACGTATGACGCTAACAAGAACTGGACATTCTACTCCTTGGGGAAACCCGTTGCGTATATTGGAAACTTCTACTGCTTAGCCCAACAAAACAGGAAACTGAATCATTGCTCATGAACCTTTAAGCATCAACGGCTTTGTAAACAATAATTCAACACATTTACGAGTAAGAGTAAATAACCAGGATAGGTACTGCTTATACTAGGTATACTACTCCTCCGTCATCTAATCACTCCCTTGGCCAAAGCATAGACGTTTTTGAATTACGTTTTTGCTGTGCTGTTTTCCTTCCCTATTCGCTTCACTTCTATGTGTTATCCCGGTTTGCCGGCGAAGGAATCATTCTTTTTTTCTACTGTACTAAACAAGAAGAAACATCCTCTTTCGTAGTTAGGGGTATTATACTGCTACGTCGTAGAAGGGGGGGGGGTCAAATTCCGCGCCCGCGTGTCTGTTTGTCGAATATGCTGCGCAATTGAAACATCATAGAACGAGATGTGGGTTTATGTTTAGTCCTAAATTGCAAACTCCATCGACACAACAAAACACTTGTGTCAAGATCGTGGCTCGTGAAGGCCTTGTTGTTTTGATATTATAGAGAACACACTGTTTTGCGCTTGGAGCGCTCGCGTGTGCGCTGCTGATAAGGCTTGCGCGCCCACTTGCGCGAGCAGGCACGTTATTTAGCGCATTAGTTTTGATAGCATGCCGCCCTGGTCCTGGGGTCCGGTTCAGTCTATGCGCATTACTGACCTATTCAACAACCGCATACTTACATTTAAAAAAAATGTGCGCAATTACACGACGGATGCGTGTGCGCACAACACGACAGATTCACTCATTTCCGTTCCAGATCTTGTTAGACGATGTATGTCGACTGGCTTCATGCGCCGCTTTTGTTGCTTTCAATCTGTGAATCTTTCTTATCTGTAAAAAAGAACAATGCGTTTTAGGTGCTAATGGGACTAATTATTCATACACTTTTTTTCTTGCAAGTTTCACTTTATTTCTTCGATTAGTTTGTCTAATTACCATGATCCAAGTGGTGGTTGTGTATTTTGTTTCTGGTTCCACTATTTTCTGGCTTTACTTTTTAATGTTATTGGAAACGCTCTCCTCTTTATTGCCTGGTTAAGCAATTTCATATTTCTTGTTTCACATTTCATTACAAAAAACACAATTTGTGTTGCCTTTTGCTGCGTTTTGAACCTTTTTATGTATAAAGAAATTATAATACACGTACAAAAAGAAAGGACTTTTCGCACGAAACAAAAAGGGGAATTGGAAAGCCATACACACATACAACGATAGGATCAGGGGAGGCGCTTCAGTAACTTAAACTTTAATAACAAAGGAAACAAAATATAAAATAACTTCCGTGTGAGAAAACGTTGTGTGACTGCTTTCGTCATTTGTTTTTTTATACATACACCGGACGGGGGAAAGTACCTTAAAATTCCCCCCCTCCCCCTCCCTCCCTTGGAATTGTGTACAATTTTACACATTCCATTACCATCTTCATCTGGTTTGTTGCTCTCTACTAGTTGTCTATATTTTTCATAAACGATGAACGACTAAAGCTTAATGCAGAAACCAATCAACTTGTTGCTTATTTGCTTACTTCCACCACTCTACTTTGAACAGAGTGCAGTGGTTTGCGCATTAACGTTTTGGTGGTGAAAAGTCTACCTTCTTCACGACTAGCACTCCCCCTTTCTTCTCCACGCCGTTTTTATCATGCGCGATAAATGCTACCATACACACCGCCGCTTCCTTCGAGGAGTATTTGCTCACTGTTTTCTTTTAGTTATTTATGAAACATTCACCCCCACTGTCTGTGACCGTCCGTTTGTTTCCCTAATATCAAAGGCGTGTAACTGCCCCACACAAACCCCCCCCCCCCCCCCTGTCAGCAACGCGCACGCACCAAAACACAGGTTAGGTTGGTGTGCGCGCGTTCTATATTGTTTCTGCCACGCTAGCTTACAGTCATTAAATTGTAATGGTTTTCTGGTTTGTTTGCAGTTTTGCATTTTTGTTTATGCACGACTGTTGGGTGTTGCTGCAACAAGCGACCCACGTACAAAGGAAGATATTGGTTGGTTTTGCTGTATTACTTGGTTAACTATCTATTTATATGTATAGTATTCGCTTTATATTGTGTGTGTTATTTGTATTACTGCTGTTTTGTTTTTTACCAATCTTTTCAATGACTTTGATCGAATGATTACTCTGTTTTGGCTATTTGGGTTGCAATTGCATTCGAGCGTAGAAGAGATCTAATCTAACTGTAGAAGATCCTTTTGCATCCTCTGTCCCTGTTCGGTTCGATCTTGTTAATTTGGTTTTTTGCTCTTGGCTCAACACCAAGCTGCTGTCCTGATGGGTAGCGTCATTGCTGCACTGGAAAAAAGAATCGCGCTAAATTTGCCTTCATATAAGGATTGTTGCCTTTTTTTACGTTTTCTAATTGATGTTTTGAATTCCAGTAAGAAGTTTCTAAGCAAGGTAAAAGCTGTAAAGCTCCAGGAAGGGAAAAGCTTTGCTGAGCATTTACCAACAAGCGAATAATAGCAATAGCGAAAGAGCGTTTGATTTGTTTAAGCATTTTAGACCTACAGAATGTTAGCTTTTAAGGTTTGTGAAGCGAAAACTTTGAGCATTTCATATTAATTCAAATTAATTTAACATTACACACTGGTAGTGCACGGGTTGGCCGAATACAAGCTCAAGCATACGATGATGAAGAAGAAGTAGAAAATGATTAGGAAGAAGAAGTTTGTTTTTCTGAATAATAGCATACACAATTAGTTCGGAAAACTGTTTTCATGAAGGGAAATAATAAAAAAAACACACACACTTTAAAGCTGGCCTACCAATGCATGCACAGTTTTGAGCGATTTTGGTTTGTCTGGTTTGTTTTGTTTTGCGTTTTGTTGACGATTCTTAAATAGTTCTTTAAGTTTTGTTCACTAATGAAACAATATCTACGCGCAAGGGGCAGCAAGCGGAAATTGTGTTACCTTTGCCTCACACTACAGCACTACACACAGCGGTTTCAGCAAATTCTGTTTGCCAGCAGCATGTTCTATTTGTAGCTATTTTAATTTTAATGTCTTTTTTGTGTTGCATAATAATTTCCCCGTGTTCTTTTCTTACGCTCTTGTTTTGTATCAGGAAATAAATGTGTATTTTTTTTCTTTTTCTTCTTCTTTTACATATAAGCTAAATAAAGCGCATTTAAATCGTTGTGTTTAGTGTGGTTTGACTGTGACAGTAGGAATATTGTTTTTCGTTTACCGAAAACGGAAACAGCGACGTCTGTGAGTGCAACGAAAAAGGAGAACACTCGACCGAAAGATAAAGCAAACAATAAAGGATGAAACTCATTTTTATCCAGCTATTTAGAAAGTAAATGTCTAGCTAGGGAACTAGCTCCACAATACAATCACTAAGCCAGTGAGAGAGATAGGCTTGCCTAAAGTGCCTGATCTAGACGCGGGCCAGACAAATGCCACTAAGATGTTAATTATACTTTCCTATTTGATTTGATTAGTTTGTTACGCTTTTTGCAACAGCTTTTGCTTGAATATCCCCCGCTCCATAATGATGGTTCGCTATCTCATTTAAGGATAACAATAAACACAAAAAATGGTTTACCTCTCTATCTTCGTTCCACCATCGCACTCGTCGTTTCGCTCTCTTCCCATTCTCTGTTTGGCATTTTCGTTTGCATCTTCCTGTCGTCTAACTGCTTACAGAACTACATTGGTGTACGGCTACGTTTACAAAGTTGTCCCTTTCTTTTACGTGTACAAATTGCTGTCTTCTTCTTCTGTGTGCGCACGCCTGTGCTTGTGTGTGTTTGCAACGATTCGTCCCGCACCAGCAGGAACGTCGGCGGCAGCATTTTTCTACTTGTGTATGCGCCAGTAAGTGTTTGTTTTTTTTTTTAAATTATCCTACGCAACGGTAGTGTCTGTGAGACACATGCCCAGCTTTTGCCTTCATCGTAGCATAGTTAATCATGTTCGGGGGAAAAAAATGGGACATTCTAAAACAAAAGAAAACAAAATAATCTATACAAGAATGTTCAGTATGTATCCGCAACAAAGTATGAGAGTGAGTGAGACCTTGCTCCTTCATTTCTCTCGCCTCCGTTCGATCATCGTGTGACCGGGTGGTAACCACAGTACCTCACCTTTTCCCTCCCATTTTGTTTTGGGCCAGCGGCTTCTTCTTCTTCTCTCGCGTGTGTATAAATAGTGGAAAACTATCTTTGTACAACTTAACATCAGAACTTAATCGACTACAATCGCCTTAGCTTTTCGTTTACCCACTCCGCCTGGCGCTAAATACAACCTATTATTAATATAATCTCGAATATAAATGTGTCTTCCTACATCATTTCGCGATCATTTCCTTAGGGACAGCCGCAACCACCGGCAGGGAAATCAAATTGCTTGATTACGCCCCACCACGTTGCTGGCGTTGGTGGTGGTGGTGGGTTGTGCCTTCAAAATAAATACACTGCATCATGGGGCGCATCAAGAAACCATCGCGAAAACAAAAACCCGTCTTTGTTGTCCTCCTTCCGTTTCGAGCGATCCTTTTGCCTTGGGGGTTCCTTGTTTTTTTTTTTTTTTTCACCACAACCACTTCCACGCCCAGCAGCAGTAGTTTGAAATAGCGATTAGATCGCTTCAACCACTACTACACAGCAGCAGACGCGACATGCGGGGGAGAATGAGGGCAGGAGAAGGAAGCGCTCTATCGAAAGAGGCGCTACACCTTGTTTCACTTCTTCTTGCCACCGCCGCCCGCCGCCACGCTCTCCTGATGTCATGCGGACGTTTCGTTCGTTTCCTGCCAGCCCTCGCTGTCGTCGTCGCTTTCGGACGACTCCGACTCGGACAGCTCGATGGCGACGCGACGGGCAAGGATGGAGGCCACATCGTGCAGGCCCTTGTTGCGATCGTTCTCCTTCGCCTCGTGGTTTTGCTTCTCCACCTTGCGCAGTTTGATACCTTTGTGGGGGGGGGGGGAGGGGGGGAGAAGAAAACAGAGCAGAAAGTTGATTAGCAATTTGATGGAGGTGGCACGGGCACGGAGGCTCGATGGTGAGGCGAAACGTACCATCCCTGATGGCCTTCATTAAATCGCTGCGCGGATCATCGTAGGTTATCTTCTCCTGGGGTGGAATCTTCTTCAGCTGGTGCATCTTGGGCATGTTGTACAGATCACCGTTTGCGACCGGTGCCTTCGACGGGCTTAGCGGTCCATCCAGCATTGGCGGTGGCGGTGGAGGAGGCGGAGGTGCCACATTTGGAGGCGATTGTTTGGGCGATAGCTAAAATATTGGAACAAAAAACAAAAACAGGAAAGGTTAGTAAAGGTAGAGGGGAATGCTTTAATTTACAACAGAAAGTATCAATCACGCATTATTCACGGTAAATATTGAACAGAACTTGCACCTGAAGGCATCACATAGACCAAACGGTGGGTGGGGGTTTGCAAGGGAAACACTGACGTATCGATGACCTGACTCGTTCGAGCAAGAGTATTACAGGGTTTCTCACGTTTTATCGGTTGGTTCCAATATTTGTTTGGGCTCGTCTCGCGATTTATTCTAGAGTTGGTCAAAATTCACAAAAAAGGCGAAACTGGGTCCGGACGGTTCCATCAAATTTCGGAACCAGCTCCGAATGGTAGATTCAATCACTCAAACCAGAACGGTCTGAAATCGTCCGGAAACGTTCGGAATCGTCCGGAATCGCTCGGAATCGTGCAGAATCGTAGTCGTCCGATGTTTGTTAATGTGCGATACACATTTTATATATATTTTTCACTATCTACGTCATTGCGTTTTACGCACTTCTGGCTACTATGGCCTCCCAAAAATTTTGGCAGCGTTGATGGACCCTCTTAGTACTGGCAATAAAATAACTTGCCCGTTTTAGAGTGTTCAAGTGTCTTGAGGCGATCAGTAGTAAAACTCCGATCCGATGAAACCGGATCATTTTTCTTTGTTTTTTTTTTTTCGTTATTTTGTTGCAGATTAATAGCAGGCGATTAAAAGTCCTACGTAAGGCGCGCCACGGTCTATTTAGGACTTGAACCTATGACGGGCATATTGTTAAGTCGTACGAGTTGAAGACTGTACCACGAGACCGGCTTACACTTATCATTATGTGATCGAATTAATCTAACTGTGATTTATTGTTGTATACATAGTGCATCTCATCATCATTCCAACCTATAATGGACATTTTGTTGAAGTCTTACGCACATTTACAAATATCGGTCGACTACGATTTTGGACGATTCCGACGATTCCGGGCGATTTCGTACAATTCCGGCGGAGGTAGCGATTCCATTTCTCTGGAATTGGAATCGGAAACAACCTTGCCAGAACCGGAACGGAGCCGTGAGTGCGATCCGGGAAAACCCAGCTCTAATTTATTCATTGTATCCTATACATTTTTGGTTCGTTACCACAATTTATTGATATCGTCCGATTGGGACATCAATATAATTGAAAAAAATATAAGAAACGTCCAAAATCTCGTGACAACACATCAAAACAACATAGGAAGCATCTAGAAATATTATGGTAACTAACCAATAAATCGTGGGAAACCCTGTAATATGATGGACAGATTAACACCTTCTTCAGATTAACAACAGATTAAACACCTTCTTTAGTCGTTTTGAACTACAATGACATGAAAATAGCGCAGTAATTACCAAGTTTACAATAAACAACGATTTAGTGACTTTTCAACAGCAACTTCGGACACTAAAATTTAAATAGAATTAGCAAATGAATTTAGTTGACATAGAGAGATACGTTTAGGCAGACAGACGGATTCGTTCCTTTTTGCTTTGGAACCTAATTGATCGCGAAACGACTCACCTTACCGCAAAAGCCTAACGAATTCACTCAGAAGAGGACGGGGAGAGTAGTCGCACGAAGACAGTGCTATGAAAGAGAGCTTTGGGCTGTAATTTGAAAGCCTCATTAGGCGCTTTGTGTGTGTGTGCTCGGAACCCATTCGTATTTGTTCGGAGTTTGCCACCGTTCGATCACCCGCAAAGCCGCAATCGTAGACCAGCCAGCTGGTAGGTAAACAGAGAACCCCCCGAGCCAAACTTACCTGTTCCGGGATCGGTGGCGGCGGCGGCAGATCGTTCATCGACATCTGGTTCAGCTGCATGTTGAGATTGTTCAGATTGTTGATCTGCTGGTTCAGCTGCGCGAGCGCAATCTGGTTCTGGTCCATCATCGACTGCACGACCACTTGCTGTTGGTGGTGGTGTTGGGGCTGCTGTTGCTGCTGCTGTTGCTGGTGCTGCTGCTGCTGCTGCGGGCCGCCGGTCATGCTCAGCTGCGGTGATCCGGCCCGCGAACCGGACCGGTTCAGCAGCAGCTTGGCGGCGACGCTCGTGCCCCCGTTGCTCAGGCCGTGCGGCGGCGACTGCAGACCCTCCGGGATCGGTGGCGGCGGTGGCAGATTGTCCCGCCCGGTCGACAGGCTGCGGCTGCGCGTGGGCGTGTTAGCGTTCGAGGCGTTCGGTGTGCCGCCCCCGCTGCCGGACGAGGGCGGTGCCGGCGGTGGCTGCGATGGGCGCGATTTCGACCGCGAGGGCGTCCCCGGCGCGTACAAACTTTCCTGCGACATTTGGTTCGTGCCCGCGCCGTACATGGCGGACGGGTTGCCGTACTGGTCGTAGATCGGCTGCTGCTGATACACCCCACCGCCCTGCTGCATCTGGACGGCCATCTGCTGGTGGTAGCCGCCGGCGCCCGGGGACGGTGGCGCATAGCCCCCACCGTCCACCATTTCGTTCGGCTGCTGGTAGCTGCGCCGCAGCTCGATCGAGTTGGGACGGGCGGCACCGCCGCCGCCGCCACTGCTACTGCCACCCATCGCCGAGGAGGAGCGGGAATCGTATATCATACTGCCGCCGCCGCCGGCCGCCGCCATCGCACTGTTGTAGATTGCCTCCTCCTGCGAGCCGATGATCGCGTTCGGCGTCCGGTAGATGACGTTGTTCGGCATCAGCGTCTCGCCATGGCCGATCGCCCGCTGGCGCTGCTTCTCGCGCGTGTTGTGCGGCGCGCGGGGCCGCTTCTTCTGCCGGCCGCCCCCGTCGGCGCCACCGTCCGCCCGCGGTTTGTGCACCTTCTTGCCGCGATCGTGCATCACGCGCTCCGTGTCCTTCAGCATCTCCTGCCGCCACAGCTCGAAGAAGTAGTTCGGATCGGTGTAGAACTTCAGCCCGTCCTTGCCATCGTCCCGGTAGCAGTTGAGCTTGTCCAGCGGGGGTGGTTTGTCGCATGTCTGGAAGGCAAACAACAAAAAAAAAAGAAACCTATTAGTATAAAATATTCCGTTTTTTTTCTCCTTTACAAATCAATAGCCGACGATCCGCACCTTATACACCTCCAGCATTGCCGAGGGCATGGTCGCCCGGGAGAAGATCTGCTGGTCGAACATGGTGGCACTCTTGAACGCCTTCTTCATCTGGATGTCCTGCAGCGACACCTCCTCGACGGTGCTGTCCAGCTGCGTGACCTTTATCGCGAGCCGATCGATGCGCGCCTGCAGCGAATTGGCGCGCTCCGCCAGCCCACCCGCATCCCGCGCCAGCTCACCGAACAGATCCTCCGCGTGTTTGGACAGGGAGGACAGCTGGCGCACGATATTCGTCAGCGTCGTGTTGGTGACCGTTTCCAGCTCCGCCGGCAGCTCCTCGCGCACGTACACCGACCGTGCCACGAACACCGGCTGCACCAGGCGCTTCGGAAGCGGCATGATGATGTTTGCGGCTCTCGGTTACCAAATCACCACACAAAAGTCGAGTTTTGTGTTTTCGCAGGCAGCGGTTTCGTCCACACCGGGAGCTAGATCCCGGGGCGTTTTAATGATACTCTCACTTCTCTCTCTCTCTCGCTCTCTTTCTCGTTGTTAGCTGCAAATCTAATTTCCCTCTGCGTACTGCTTCCTCTCTCTATCTCCCTGTCTAATGACT
>KI921387.1:0-12998 GCA_000473525.2 Anopheles melas
CGCGTGTGTGCAAAAATTAGCACTAGTTCCGTTAGCTGCGTTTTTCGGCTTTGAAGAGACGAACTAACGAAATGAACCTTTCTTCTTTGGATTTTTAAACATTTGGTCGCTTTTTTGGATACATGTGATAGCGGAAATCCACCACAGCAAGACGATGATTGATCAGTTCTACCGATCTATCCCTATGGGATAGATTTGGCGCCCCGGGAAAGCTAGCACAGTCGGCACAGAGATACCCTTAACCACACCACAACATCGCATTGTTTTTGTGCCTGTATTGCGACACATTTGAGTATTTGAGATTTTGTTAAATGATCAGTTTTTATGAGTGTTTATCAGTCCTTTTAAAAGTATAGTTTTGTTTTCCTTTTTACACGTTTTTTTTTTAATATATTTTCAACTCACAATACCCTCAGGGGACTTTTGTGTGCACCAGTCGGTTGTATGTTTCGAACCTTACTTGCAAAATCTAATCGAGTAGAAGAAGCTTCCCATAAAAGCAATAAACTTCCAACAGGCAACGTTTGGAAAGATTGTTTTCACTAAAAAGATACACAGATTGAAACAACAACAAAAACCATGATCCCGACGATAAACGTAGACACGGTCGAAGAACGATCAAAGCGTAAAGTGTAACTATTGATAAGACGAGAAACGAGCAAGGAAGAAGGAAAAAAAACTCAGCTAGTCACAAGTGCAACACACTCAGGTACAATAAAAATGTAACGAAACATTGTAGAATTATTTAGCATGTATAAACAGCAAACTGAAACAAAAGATGTGCTCACTCGATTGCGCGACGCAGTAGTAGCGTGTAAGCGAGCACTAGCGCACCCAGCATAGTAATAGTCACTTAAAGCAAGAAAAAAAAAAAACAAAGAACGAGGAAAATTGATAACGCAAGAGAAGGATATAAATCGAAGCATTTTCGTGTTTTTGTTTTTTTTTTTCATTTACGTGGCATTTATACTATTGTTTTTTTTCGTATTTTTTAGTTCGACAGTTCCTCTCAGGAAACCCACAACGTGTACCGATCGTTGTGTTTGAAATAAGTTGTGGTGTTTGATTTCTATGTTGTGTAAGCATTACTTTTTTTGGTTATTGCCACTGCAGCTCTTTCCTGAGACGCAGAGAAAGAGAAAGAAAGAGGGCGCAAAAGCATACAGGCGAGCGAAAAAGGAAAACCACACAAATACATGTTTGCGATTAAGGAAAACAAAATGGGCAAAATTATCTTTAGGTCTTAGAATACTACTACTTCTACAACTACTACTACTACTACTACTATCTAGCACGTAGTGTGAAATGACGATATACTTAAACATTGAAAAAGGGAGCTGTACCCATGTTTGTAACAAAGTTGTAAAAAAGAGAAGGAAGAAGAAACGCGTTACGATATGTTACGATAGGAGTACGAAACACGGCTAGCCCCGTGGTAAAGAGATACGTAAAAGTTATGGTTTGTCAGTTTCAGCGCTACTTTTTGCCATTTGCGTTTTGTTCGGGTTTAGAGTCTGTTCTGTTGAATGTGAAACACTATCGATCTTACAGATCGGGTGATGACAAGAGATACGAGATACGATAACGGACGGAGGTGAACAGCAGCTACGCTAAATACACAGCGAAAACCAGAACCACTGATGAGATACGACATACAAGAGATACGGATGTGAAAAATTCAAAATTCTTCAAAACCAACTGAACAACAACCTTACAAAAAAAAAACAACGCAATCTGCTTCGACTACACAATAGTTTGTGTGTGAAAGCCCATTTTAAAACCATACCATACAACGCGTATACTTTTGGAATACTGTTTTTGGATTGCTTTTCGC
Source organism: Anopheles melas (assembly GCA_000473525.2). Classification (NCBI taxonomy): domain Eukaryota; kingdom Metazoa; phylum Arthropoda; class Insecta; order Diptera; family Culicidae; genus Anopheles; species Anopheles melas. The sequence continues at coordinate 1,835 of KI921387.1, forward strand.
GTACACCCATTAATACTGACTTATCTCTACATCAATGTATACCAAAAACAAAAATGCAAAAAACCACACTAAGTAGCTATCCTATTTCATACGTGAAGCCGTGAAGGCAAAGGATGCAGCAAACAACACTGAAGAACAGGACGATGATAGATGGCGGTGTGTCACTGTGCCATTAAGGGGACTGCAGTTTGGAGACGAAAGTTTCACTATTGCCCAAGGCAATCATCGATCGAGGCTAATTACACGCTATACACATACACATACACACAGAACCATTCGAGGCTAGAAGACACAGGCAGAATGAGGCTTTTCGAAGTAAAAACACAACCTAGAAACTGGTTACATACGAGAAAGGGCTTTAGTCCGGAATATTGCAGTCCTTGCAGCACCTTGTGACACACTGTCCCATCACAGGAAAATAGTAAACCCAAGCAACTGAACCACAAGGTGTAAATATGTTCGCTCCTCTTCCGTCACGTTTTGCTGTCTGCGTAGTCAGCCTGTCAGATGCGTCGTGCGCGCGTGTACCTGCTGCGCTAGTGCGACATGCTTGCGCGATGCATAGAAGGAATGAGGCGCACAGAAAAAAAAAACATGATCGGTTGAGCGGGCTAAGATCCCTATACGCAATAAGCTAGTCTAATATAGTTTCTTTCTTTTTCTTCAAATGCTGGCGACCCGCGTGTCGTCAAGCGTGATGTAAAATGAAGTGTGAACGCGGTACGCAATGGGGGAAAGGCAGGTATAAGCTTCTTCTGCGTTCAGAGGGAAAGGAAAGAGTTTGAAGGATGGTTTTGTCAACCGTGTTTGGGTGCAATGGTGTACGGTGGTGGTGGATACACTGTAGATTTTCATGGGAATGCCAACCGAAGAGACTGTTATTTATTGTTACCTCAATAGACGTTAATGTGGGACGCGGGTGTGTTTGTGTGTAATGGCAATGCAATAATGTGTAGGAAGTCTAGCTTGTATTCATGTTTACTATTATTGCCCCATTGTTTTTGTTTATTAAATCGTTTGAGTTAGTATTGCTCCCGTGCTGCGTTGAGTGTCAGACGCACGGGTGCGCTCCTAGGGACACTTGCCGCAAACCAATAGAGTTACAACAAGAACCACCATCACCACCATCTACCGCTCACAAACGTTTGCCCCGAGCTAGGCAATCTTCTATACTTTTCCGAATTTTCCCCTGAACCGTGACTTTCCTCCTTTCCACCTTTCGGTCCGCGTTACATCTTCAGAAAGGCCTTAATAAGAGAAATACCGGAACAGTAGTAGCAGTTAAGCACAGTATTCCGAATGTTACATTATTACGTTTATTAATTGTGTGCCGGGTCTGTCCACTGCTTCCCCCCACCATTCTTTGTTGCAAGCGAGAAGGGGAAGGGAAACAAAATGTTGGAACCGCACAGTACAGATCCGTTTATTTTTCTTCTTCTTCCACGTACCAGAGAGAGATTGCAATGTGGTATACCGAACGTAATGTACCGTTAAAGATTATATACACGAAGTAATATAGCAACGAGTAATTGTGAGCTGAACAGTATCACCGTTTGCAGAAAGCAGAAGAGAAAAAGAGAAAGAAGGTGAGGGAAAGCGACGAGTGGCGTAAAACAAATCGATAAATACAGTTTTTTGCAGTTATAAGTTGTCACTTAGTGTGAGCCAACTAAAACAGATAATTTATTTATTTAAATGTTCAGCATACATACATACATAAACTCTTTCGAAAAGAGCAGGAACGTATACAAAGCAAGTAATAGCAGAAACAAACCAAACAGTACGCAATAGACAGCGGATTATGATTTGCAACTGGAACTGGGAAAACAGCAAATCAATAATAATACTGCAAACAAAAACCAAGCCAGCTCGAGAACAAGCACTATTTACAGTTGATCACAACCATAGCAAATATACAACAGGTAGCAGAGAAAGATAGGAACCAAGATCACAGGACACAGGATAGCAATACAAAACCAGTACCCTTTTACAGTACTGGGCACGACAGCGTTCGCGTTCTGGTAAACGCAACCGAAACGCGTTTGCAAATTGGTTTATAATACAATTCTTTGCCGTTATGTTATGTGTTACTTGCCTCACACCAAGCCCGTTAGTTGAAGGGTAACAGCAGGACTTGAAAGAATTACCTTCAGACACACACACACATACATGAAAACGGGGAAAAGGAATGAACGCGAAGATCAGACAGTTTGACGATGAAGCAGCGAAATGGTAAGCGAGAGGTAATAGCGAGTTAACGATTCTTGCATTGATCGTACCGTCTCTTTTTGTTGTTGTTGCAAACTCACATGGCATTGGGTGTAACAATTAGCATGCAAGTAGCGTTTGAAAAGGGCGTATCGATTTGCTCGAAAGAAGATCTGAACCGGTTTTGGCCACACGACCACAAAATAGTTGTGTAAAACTCATACATTTATTCTGCTGGGAAGCTTTCTTATTATTCGAATGAACACTATCAGGCCCTCCCCCCCCCCCTTTAATTAACTACTACTAGCTCCATAAAGTCGTCCATATCAATAGTCGCGGAGGAGAAAGGTTGAAAGCCCAAGCCCTTCGTGCAAACACTTGCAAACAGACCAATTTTGGTTTACGGTACCTCATTTCATTTTAATAGTGTTGTAAGCAAAAGCCATTGATTGCGATTCGCATCAAACGCAAAACAGAAGGAAACGATTATCACGAGACCGATGTGAATGATTTGTGGCCCCCATGGCGTTCCCGCGTGGCGACCCAAGACCACACAAACATAGAATCCCACCGTTTTAACATTTAACGTAACAACGCCTAGCTTTTAACCTAAAACTAGTTTAAACATCTACAACACCACCACCCAACCTTCCCATTTTCTGTTTTCATGAAGCGCATTCAAGGCAGAGTATGTGCAACATCTGTATCATTTTCTCGCATTAAGCTTTACCCTCCCAGTTGTTTGATGAATAATTTTTCTTTCTTATAAAATTCCACTCTTTTTGTATCGATTGTTACAACAAACAGCACATTTTGCTAGCGAATATACATCCAACACTAATAGCGATTGGAAGTTGCAATGCATAAACGCCTACCAACCATCAAAACATTTCGGCTAAATATATATAATTTTGACAAAATTTAAGTATAGCAAACTCCAACTAAACGCTAACCGTGGTCGAGCTGTGGTCGAGCTTGAAGTAAAGCTCCAATCCAATCGTGTACGCCACGGTGCGGGAGTATCCTTTTTAGTTTCGATAACGTTGGGTTAAAAAATATTGGTTTTGGGTTTTTGGTTCTAAAAACATTGATATAAATTGCAGTAAAAATGAAAATTAATTATAATTCACACAGAAAAAAAAGATAAGAAAATAAGAGAAGAAGTTTCAAGTGGCAAGACATAAGATGCAAACAGAAAATAGAACCACAAAAAAGGGAGGACAATGAAGTACGAAGAAGAAACACACCGATAACGAGAAAAAGAAAATGAAAGAGAAAAGCATAAATGAAAGAGAGAAAGAGCAACAACATATGAGAATCGATGTCAAACATCGTCAGGAGTGGTGTTCAGCAGTGTAGTAAGCAAAACACTCCAACATGGTTACCAACTTAGTATCGCTGCGATTGCGCGACGATGACGACGGCATCCGTTGGATGTTTGTTAATAATATTTTATTTTAAGCTTTCTTTACACGGCCACCAGAAGAACGGAAAAGAAATGTAAGCTGGACACAACCCCTATTGAAGGGAATATGGTTCAGTGCGCGCCGGTGCTTCTTGTATAAAGTGTAATGCGTAGACAAGGCAATATACAACAGTACGAACGACAATCGATACTGCGTTGTGCACTTTCATATTACCTTTAGTGCTACACCTTGGTTATTATTATTATTAATATTATTATTATTATTATTATTATCATTATTATTGATACTATTGGTTCGTTTTAAGTTAGCATTACTGTACAATTGGTTTAAAACGACGGGTATATTGTTTAGTTATTTCCTCTCTGCATAAGCATAATAGTGTTGTACCGCTACACGTAAGTCAGTAAGCATCTGATAAAAAATGTGTTTAAGTTGTAAAAAGAAACATGAAGGATACGAAGCCGGATTATTCAGTATAAGAAACGAAAGTGCGAAGCTTACAAACAACTAAAATAACACACGAAAAGGGGGGAATACTTTTTTTTTGTCCGCTTTGTACAACAATGAGGAATAATAATCAGCAAAAAAAAGTGAATCACACAATGAGCCAAGTTTATAACGTTATGAAAAGAGCAAGATTTAATTGAAAAGCTGCTGATACGAATAAAACTCAATTTTTCGTACATTATTATGTTCTTTCTTTATTATTTATGTTTGTTTTTCTGGTTTGTTTAATTTTGTTCGTCCTCTATGATACGTTCACGGTGTGTAACGGTTATGAGTAGATGACATTTTTTTCCTCGTTATAAGCTGGTTTTATGAGGTTTTATAAGGTTTTATGTTTTTGCTATATTTTATCGTTATTTTTGAGGTAAGTATGTTTCGTTATTTTATTTCTTTGATTTTTTTTTCTTTTTCCTTTATTTTTAGCTCTGTTAATAAAACTTATGTTTAAAATCTCCTGATCGTGTTTGATATCGAAGTGACATGTGTTGCTCAACAAGAAATAATTTAACAACCAAACGAAACTTTATTTCTTGAAGAGTATTGCTTAATTTTGCATTAATCCTTACTGAAATTGCAAGAAATGAATGAATTCTCAATAAAGTGCAAACCGTCCAATGCCCAATTTAACAAAAAAAAAAGAAGAAAGCACAATAATTAAAAATTAAACAAATGAACAAGCAATGCATTGTAACAGTTTCGTTTTAAAATATACTTCATTTTTGAGTTATGTTTCGTACATACCACACTAATTCCATCCCTTCGTTACTATCATGTAGTAAAGTGCGAGCAAACCAGTACAGAATTCATTTCCAAATATAATATACAAATCACAGTAAAGTGGATACAATGCCCCGAAAATTCATTTTCTTAAATATAACTCACTCAAAATTGTAAACCTAAATCTTACCTTTAGAGCGAAACCAAAAAAAAACCTATAAATATGAATATAAATATCTAAAGAGTAAGTTTTTGGCACGTTTCTTACTCTAACTGGAGTCGAGAGAGACATAGAGAGAAAAAAAGAGGAACAGCTAATAAAATCGATAAACTTTAGGCATGTGTAACAGTGGCATTAGGTGTATACTTGTGGAATGGACTTTAAATTTCACCCTTTAATCTAGCATGTGTTGATTGTACACACCGAAACACAGAAGTAGCAACCAATATTCAGTAAGAAAGTGTGCGTATATTGAGGGAATCAAGGTGACAGAACACAAAGATCCCACAAAAGGACATAAATGCGTAGTATTTGGTGTAGCGAGCGTGTGGTGCAATTTTGGATTAAAATTTTAATTTATATCGTACTATTAGAACGAGCGGCATTTTTAGGCAACTAGGGTATATATTTGACGGATAAAGTAAAGTAGATGTGAAAATTTAAAATTTAAACAAGACAAAACAACTTAAAGCAACTAATATGAGCATAAGCGGGGAGAGCGCGAACAGATCGATCCGCTCTTAGGTGAGCGAGATTGTGCAAAACAAAAATCTCTTGACAAGCTATACCATTACAAAGATAAAATGTATTCTACGATTAAAAAAAAACAACACGAACACAGTCGGAGCTTCTTTAACGAGGTGTGGCCTCTTCAGCACGGGGGGTATAACGCTGTAGAAAATACGAATATAAGACCAGTCAGTGTTAATTATCCCTCGTTTGGGCGGCATACCGCTAGCGATACGATGAGTGGATTAAAAATTATATACCTATATATGATATATATATACACACAAAACACACATACTTCACGAGAGATACGATCAGAAATATGTTAAGAATCTGTAGAGCAGCAAGCTGAACAGGGGGGAGCGTTAACCAGGCTCTGAGAAAACCCTTTACGAGCGGTTCATGAAATTTGATGGTGAATAGTTCAAAATTCGTGGCGGTATACCAGAATATATATAAAATATAAGCGTACTAGCGTAACAATACACTTTTAGAGTGGAAGGATCAAAATTCAAAATTTGCATCGTGTGTATTTGTGCAAAAGTCGTGTGAGTTACAAAAATCTAGTGAGTGCAGGAAACTAGAGAGGTAGAGCAAGAGAGAAAGTAATAAAAGTACGATGATGTATTTAAAAATTATTCCCTAGATGTTTCGGTGTAGTTATAAAATCAGTGGGCAATCAGTGAATATAAAGATCTTCACACAAAACTAAACACACATACATACACAAACATTCACAAAACCAGCTCTCCAGCGTCCTAGTTTGGATGTACCATTCGGATTCCTCACATGGAAAGGAAACCACATCACTTGTAGTCTATAGACACAATCACATACACAATGCATATTTGTATGTTTGCTCCAGAATACTTACAACACGTAGAAAAATAAAATAATACACACCACAAACACTCCAAAACAAGGAAACGGAGAAGGCAAGCATATAAACATAATGTTATTTGCTGCTAAAATGGCACCATAATCGAATACAAAAAGTACAAACTTGTTTAGATACAAACAAAGGATGCTAGTAGTTGAAGCAGATCATTTTCAAATGCAAAGAAGAAGAATAAAAAACAAACGCGGATATATTAAGATAAAGTGACAAACCAATACCAATAAGGAAACGCAAAAAAGGACACATTATGAACAGTAAATCAAACGAACAACAAGCAAGTGTTGCAAGAAGAAGAAACAAACAAGTAAGAAGGTTATCCAAAAACAAAGCAGCGACTATGCAACATAGTCATAGTAACCCGAAAACATGTCAACCACTTTCACTAATCACTCTTCACCTACAACGATCTACTGCAGTATGCATACGAGAGTAAAAACTAACCCGGAAAATAGTTCAAAATCTTTAAGGAAAAAAAACACATACACATACGTTTCGGAAGTACAAAATTTCAGGGTTCAAATTAAGTGAAATAAAAATGAGAAGAAACAAAATAACAACATTAGCCAGTAAATGATGCAGTCAAAGAGATGATTAAGATATTAGATGAAAAAAAAATACAAACGAAAGGAAAAGTTCAAGTACTGTTACAGAAAAAAAACAAACAAACAAAACAAAACGTATGAAACTATAGTGTAGACAGGTGAGAAAAGAGGCACTTACAAGAGTAAACCGACAAAGTACATTTACCTTAAGTGTAAGTTAACGTGTAATTAACGGTGAGTAACAAGTGAATACATACAAAACAAAACCTGATAAACTGTAAAATTGCTGTTTGGAGAGTATGCAAAAAAAGACAAAACAAAAAGGCAACAAATATTGCAAGCATCGAGCAAATGTTGAGAGTGATACTGTGAAAGTGGTGTAGAAAAGTTATAGACGAAAAAACTACGTATCAAACGTAGATGTGTGAAGAATAGATGTGTGAGGAACCGAAATGGAGGAAGAGGAAAGGAAACTCTGAGCAGAACAATGTAAAGAAATAAAGTATGCATGGTGCAGATGAATGAAGTGAATGGTTAATAAGACGCAAAAAGCAAAACTGTAAACAGCCTCGACAAAAATAAGCAAAAAGAAAATAAAATGCAAGAAAAGTAAATCACATACGTAAGATGTAACGTTAAGAAATTTTCAACCTTTGGTAGAAGAAGCAAGTGTGTTTAGTTGATACTATATATTTTGAAATGAGAAAGACGAAAACGACCGCAGAAGCTGTAACAAAAGAAGAAGAAAAGTAACTCTCTCACTCACAAAGGCACACGCACATGTACACACATACACACAAAAGCAAGGAAGAAAATCATGTTTGGAAAAAAATGACACGAGAATATTAGGACACGCTAGATCTAGAGAAAAGATAAGAAGGAATAAGCACAAATAGCATCCAAGACGATAAGAAAAATGAGCTGGAAGTGATTTGGATACGTTTTGATCATTGTTCGGAAGCAGTCTTTGGTTTCGGAACACTATCACCATCAAATCGTGCAACAAAAAACCAACAACAACCCACAATGAAGATCATCCCCAGGAAGAGAAGGCAACAGCGAGCTGTTGTACATTTTTGATTTAGCTTCACCATCGTAAAAGCATATGCTCATATCTTGTTTGTTTGGGTTTTGCAAAAGAAAAAGTTCTTCAAAAGTCAAAATTGTTTGTAAAGGCACCGAAAATGCGCATCACTTCAGAGAGCTGGATCTGAGAGTGTGGAAACAGTTTAATTTCAACCAACAACCCAAAGCAAAGGTCAAAGGTCACAAGATGCGAACCACAAAAAGAACGCGTGGACAGAAAAATGGAAATGGTACGAGCGATACGAAATCAATATACGCAGAATATCTCTCTGACAACCCTGCCTCATCCACCCAAACTTAACTCCCTTTCTTTTGTGCTGAAGGTTCTGCGTTACCGACAGTATGGGAATATTGTTATTCCAACGGAAAATGTTTTGTTATTCCATTTCACATGCAAGCTAACGCAACAGTTTAAGTTCATTTGCGCTTATAATACGATTTAACAGTTGGTTTGCGTGCTACGTATGTTTTGCGCCGGCGGCTCATTGGAAGCAGAACAGCAAAAAGCTTCCCTCCCTCCCCCAACGCCCATTCGAACCATCACCACCGGTACTGCTGGAATACAGAATCAATAAGTATACTCAACATTTTTCTCTGTATACGAAACGTAATCAATATATTTCATATTGGAGCACACCTCTCGGGCCTTACGTTGACGTTGAAACATGTGTAAACGATGCGTAATCAAGCGCAAAACCAAGATGTGGCATACCGTGGCCTACGATGGTCTCTAATGGTGATGGTTCTGATTAATAATATTTGTTTAAAAATAGATTACTTTAAACATTCTTAGTTTCGAATATTGTAAATTAACTTAAATTATATATCATTAAACTCTGTTCCATCTGTTATCACCCCTTTTTGCCCCTGCACTCCACAAACCAACTGTTCAAACAGCTGTGAATGAGAATTATTATTAAATAATAGATTGTATCTGTGATTTTAAATACAATGTAATTAAATTAATCGAAGAAAGCGAGAGAAAGGAGTAAGAAAACAAACACACAACACAGCAACAATACTGATCGCATCACACAAGAGGGGTTAAAGAGAATCAGAAATAAACAGCAAACATGGAAACGAAAATACTCGAACATGAGAGTGGTAAAGAACGTTATTATTTGCTGAACCTTGCTACGCATGAAAGCAAGCAAACGATGTATGTGTGTGTGTGAGAGAGAGACAGAAATAAAGAAAAAGAGCGAAAGATAAAGAAAGAGAGACAGAGAGAGTGAAGAATATGAGTAAAGAATATAAAAACAAACAGACGAAAGAAAAACACTTTCAGTTCACTGCTTCAGTACAGCGCTGTACGATTGCGTTTCGGAAAAAACAGTAGCAAAAAAAAAACAAACCCAAAATTATTGTCTTTGGAAGCTTATTCACAACTTATTGTACTTCTTAAAAAATGGAATCCTGTTCTTCGAAATAGGTAAGGGGCAGGCTCCCATCAACAGGCTTGCCACCATTTCGTAAAACAACAATGAAACACTCAAACTACTTAAAATTACTACTTATTTAGATGCTATCAAAGAAAACTACTGAAAAGAAATGAAAAAAATGGGGGCTAAAGAACAGCTATGGGCAGAGAAAGGCGTAGAATTATGTGTAAATTTCAAGCAAAATTCACCATCTTTGGATTAATCTAAATCTTAGTTTCGCGTGTGTATGTTTGAAAAACCTTCAAAGCAAATCCGTGCATTCCCACCGGTGTGTTATGTGGCAGAAGCAACAAAAAAACCTAACCAACGGTACACATGAACGGATACGCTTTGAAGCGAATGTAAAATAATTTTGGCATAAAAAATGAAGAAAAAAAAACTCTTTTTGGTAGCAAAACACACATACACTCCTAGCACAACTACTTCTAGCTGCAAACCCAAATGGAATGTGCTAAGGATGCAAAAACAAGAACAAAACCAACAAAAATCACAAAAAACACTATCGAAAGACACAGGAGGAAGAAGTAAATAAAACTAATGAACAGAAATGGGAGAAGTGAAGAGAGAAAGAGAGAGAGAGAGGGATAGAGGAAAGAAAATAAAACACCTGCGTACAGTACAGTGCGGAAGAGGGAAGAGCGGTTGGAAAGAAAACCAAAAAAATAGAAAAAACAAAAACAAACAAAGAAAAACCCACAAAAAAGACGAAACCCGTGGCACCAGTGGCCAGCGGAACAAAACCAGAGTGTAACAAGTGAGACAAATGCAAAGGAGGTAGCAAGTAATGGAGAAAGTCGTACCAGTGGATGGAACAACAGAAACACACTACAATATGATAATTTATATATAAATATTATATAAATAAAATTAATTTGTTGCTAATTTTGTTGCGTTGTGGGTCGTGAAATGAAATATCACATTTGAAGGATGGTTTTTTTTTTGTTTTTAATTTGCAGTGAACCTCTCATGAGGTTGAGTTAGTGTACCTCTTCGATTTAGTCTTCCATTGACAATCACTTATCCTCGACGTTGGAACGAGTTTCATGTGGTTTTATTTATAGGGTTAACTAGCTCAACATCGTAAAACTCATCTCTGATCAGTAAAATGCCTTTTCAAGAACACCCTGCTCGAGATGTCGATGCAGGAGTGTTCATGAACTTGCCTTATTCCTGAATTAGATTCAAGTGCATGTTGGACACTCTCATCTTCCACTGTAAGCTGTTCTTAATGGACCTCAACAGTCACAGCGACAGTCCAAGAAACGAGGGTTTCCAGCATAGGAACAAATGTAGCTGATTCTGATCCTGTACGCCTTGAAATTGATGAACAGGCAGCATTTATGGTTGTCATAGAGCTGTGTAAAATATCTTTTGCGATTTTTGTCAGTTCCAAAACCTAACAATATAACCTCTAGTAAGATTGTTGTGTACAGTAAGTGTTCGCTTACTTGATGTTTTTTTAACTGGAAGTTCGTTACGTTTAGAGTCGCAGCGTTTGGAGAAATTTGAAAGCCTTTAGTTAAAATGGCCCGGTTACAGGGCTACGCAACGTTTATTGGAGGGCATATAAGAATTGCACTTCAATTAACCATTTTGTTTTTGGATCC
>AXCO02008188.1:0-13677 GCA_000473525.2 Anopheles melas
GAGCAGCTGCAGGCATGTGGAAGGCAGACAGGAAGGACGGAAGCCAACCATGCTAAATGATACGCCCGCCAGTTTGTCCAGCCCAGCACCGTCCAGTGTAGGTGGATCGGAAAGGTGCCGAGCCAGTGCGATGCCCAAAAACCACACACCCTCGATCGTATGTCCCGCTCTCTTCATTAGCAGTGATTTCGGTTGGACCTAGTTTTCCAGTTTTCAGTTAGAGGCTATCTAAATGATGCTAATTGGCACGCTTATTATCTTCCGTTTGACACTCGCTCCAAAGAAGGCAGACCACATAGATGGGAGCTGCGTGGAAGATGTTTCATCGATACCGCTGCGCTGGGAAGAGCTGAAGATCAACGATCGTCGGTTCTGTTGAGCAATTACGGCAAATTACGCCGTTCGATGTAAAAGGAAGTGTTACAAAGCGAATGCAAATAAGCGTTTGAAGGGGGTTAACTGTCAGAGCAAACACTTTTGGAAGCTTAATCTAATTAAAAGATAGGCTTGTATGGTGGAAGGAAGCGTTGGCATTACGAAAAGATGACGAAAGATAATTTGTGTTATAAAAATGCTACCCTCATAATGGTCACTTACAGATAGCTAAGTGATCGTAATGTTTGCAGAATAATACAGAAGCCTATTTCTAGAATAATTTCAACTTATTTCCAACCCCAACGTCAGCAAAATTGTGACTTTTTGTTTCACTTTTAAGTACTGTCCCGCTTTAAAGGCTGCTCTCTCTCTCTCTCTCTCTCTCTCTCTTTGGGGCAAAACGGCACAAGTGGACACAACCGACCGACCGACATTGGTTGCGATTGAACCGATACCTGTACGGCACGGTACGGTTCAGCTTCTACAGGAGGGGTGAGGGCGGCACCGTTGCGTCCAGCGAATGTGCAGCTCCGGCCCAGGCCAGCGGAGACGGAAGATTCATTTCTGGTGAATTTGTTTGGAGCCTTCTTCGCTGGATCTATTCGCGCAAAATTCGCGCAAAGCACTGCTGCGTCGTCTTGTCAGGGATGTCGATCTCGATTTGTTACGGTCGGGCCCACTGCGAGGCTAGTCGGCCACGGCAAGCCCGGCCAATACACGGCCACATAGTTGCCGCTACTAGGCCGGCAATCGGGCAATGGGAGCTGCGTCCGCTCTTTAAGGTGTTTTATTTATGAACTTTAAACTAAGCATCGATACGGTTGTCTAGAGTCATTTTTTCTTATTCCCTCCCTTTCGCTTTCTCAGTCCGTCTCTGTGCTGTTTCTCTCTTTCGGTCGTCCCTTCCGTTGCGCCCTAAAGTTCCGTTTTCGTCCGAAATCTCACACCCCTAAAACTGTTCAACGTCGCTTAACTGATTATTAACCTGACGCTATCCCTGCCCTGGGATTCGCCCGTTCGCTTGCTCACTCCCTCCGAGACGGCGGGACCCGTTGATGGCCCGTGGGTGAGTGTCTGTTCGCATGTTTTATTTCCGTACCTCATGCCATCGTCCCGGGCGCTTTTTTCCTCTTGTTTCTCGGGACTGTTTTAATAAGGTAATTGATTTTTGGGCACCCCTTTTGCGACCCAGTCTGGTTTCTTGGTTGTTTTCCGCGTTTCGTGTTTGGTGCTACCCGAACCCGGTGAGACATTCCAGTTTAATTCGCTTGCTGGCGCCTTTGCGTTGAATGTTTCAAGCAGTGGAAGGTAAAAATACTGTTGCTTAATGTTATTTTGGGACGCTGGTGTCGCCAAGCCTTCCTTCATTAAATGTTGTCTCAAGTCATGTGTGCTTAAAGTTAATTATTTGCATCGTTTTAAATAAGGGCTTTCATGAAGTTAAACATAAAATATTACTGCAACATTACGTGTTATAACCCAAAACTCACAAGCATTTCGCTATCCCTTTCCCACGACCGCCCAAGCAAAAGAGGAAGGCAACAAAGGCCATGGCAGTCCGCACCAATTTCATCCAACCGCCCTTTGCGGCCACTTACCGATCCCGAAAAGATTGCTGTGTGTCAAAACATTGATACCACCATTTCCCTGCCCACAAACACACACAGGCCCGTCCAATTTAAAGGGGAAAAAGAAATGTGTCAAAATAGACGCCACTGCCCGTCAGGCTGCCTGCATCCTGTGAGAACGGGGCGGCAAATTGTCAAAAGCGTTCGACGTTGGCCGCGCGCACGCAAATCGCTGATCGCTTGGGCGGCTGGCTGCCTCGGTGGTCCTGTCAGGTTGTGCAGGCTTCAACCATTCAGGATAGTGTCCTCGGTGTCCGCTCCTGCTGCGCGCCCCGTCCCTCCCTTTGTGTCGTCCTTTGCGTCCGGGGTCAGGTTGGGCGGCTGCCGGTGTCGAGCGTTTGATTTTTGCGATCGTTCGTGACGCTCCCTTTGTGTGTTGCCTTTGTGTTCGGGTTCGTGTGATTTGTTGATGTTGAGGGCTGTGAATGTGTGTGTGTGTGTGTATGTGTGTGTGTAGGATGATTTTTTGTTGCTGTTGCAGGTTGAGTTTGTTTGGCAAATGTATTGAGTAAGTTCCCGCTTTCCCACTACGACGGTGGGCCCGCTGGTTAGGTTTAAAGGGCTCCGCGCACAAAGCAAGACAATGCAAAAAGCAGCACCAACAAATAGAACGAAAAAACAACAGCAATCCACCCTAAAACAACCACAGGCATCCTTGGTTTAATGAGCTCGGCGCGTAGGCTTTGTGACCCGTCCCTCCAGGTCAACCTCCAGCACCGGGCGCAGCATGTGCTCCGGTGTCGGCAAATGGCTAATTGGGGGTAAATATTGTCGATTTTTTGTTGTTGTTGAGAAAGAGCCTTTCCGCCCCTTTCTGGGACACACGGCGGTCGGGATAGGGAGCCGGGCCCCGATAAGGCTTCGCCCGTTTCCTGTGCGGTTTTCCCAAGGGTTTACAGTTTTATTGCGGTATCGTGGGTCCGTGGCGTTCGAATAGCGCATGAACGGAACGGATGTGCTGTGGTTGAAGTGCGCCGAAGGATGCGTCCATAAAACTAGACCACAAACAACAATGGCCGGTACATCGTCGACGCGTGGGCATGTTGTGGAGCGTTCGATTTGTAAGGCGCGTCTCAGATCCTTCAGCAAAAAGCTATACACACACACACACACACACGCGCAGACACATTAAGGAACTGCTTCCCACAAACTAATGTGTTAACAAGAAACGTTTTCAAACGAGCCTCGAAACGGTGCACAATTAAAATCAATTTAAATGCCTCATCACCCTCAAAAGTCCTGCAGCGCATCAGGTTCAAAGCACTGGGGGTGCTTTTATTGGGCCATTTTTCTACATCCCTCCCGCTCCATCGCTTTCCCCCCTCCAAAGACTTCAGTCGAGAAAGGTCGGCCCCGTTTCTTTTGCCGACCGATGGTATGGTGCGCCGTTTCTTCGGTTTCGTTTTAGATCTTCCATCTCGCCTAGCTCGCTCGCTGTGTGCGTGTTTCTAGCCGATGGTGTGACCGGTTGTTAACACGGCACCATTCATAATCGCGTAAGGGGGTAAAAGGGGGTGGGAGAAACCATACGAAACCTACGAACATCTCGATACGTCTATCATTCCGCTAACTTCGCCCTGTTTGGCCCGAGCAGTGCGCACGCAGCGTCTCGAAGATCGCGCGGTTTATGATCATCGGATCATCGGAGATCTTCTCAGGCACTGTGGGTTCAGTTTTGGGTCGTCTCACTAACTTGGTGAAACAGTCGATCGGTGCTCCCGACTCCTTCCGCTTTCTTTGAAAGGATGGAGAGTGTGGTAGAGCGTACGATACCTGTGGTTTTATGATCGAACTTGTCGATGGTACGGACGCCCCCGAATAGGTCGATTAGAACGATATTTAGGCAAATGTGGAGCGCTTACGGCATCGTGATCGTGTTACCGCACCAGCACAGCGGGTGAGAGTTGTGCTGGTGCTCAAGGCTTTTGAGTAAAGGTGTTTGCTAATTTATCGAACGTCTTTTTGGAAAAGTAAATCGTATCGAATGGATCTTTTGCATACGATCGTGCCAGAATAGTGATTGGAGAGATTTTGCACACAAATAGTATCGTTCGTATTTTATTTAAATTTGAAACGTATCACATAACTTTTGAGCCAATGCGCAACGTTTTCTGCGTTTACTTGAAAACTTGAACATATTTTCTAAGAAATTTTACTGTCTGCTGCACCCATAGTTCTTCTTCACTTAACACACCTCGTTTCATTTTATGATGCCACCATAGATCCAACCTACAAATACAAACCGAATGGTGCATCGTGTTGGGACTATATCTAGATCCCTGGCCCTCGTTGGCCCTCAAGATCTCCATCCACAGATCAATGTGTTAGGGTGTGTGTGACTGTGTGACCATTGAACCTGCTAAACGATTGCCAATAAAGCTCACGGCTTTAATGATTATTTTATTTAAATTATCCAAATATTTAATAACAAAAGCGTCGACCGAGACGTTCTCGTCGCGCGTTGATGATGCGCTCTACAACAGTCTCCAAAAGGCACCGGAGCAGGTAGCAATGCCTCCGGTCCAGTGGAGCGGCTTGGGAAGAAAGTATCTCCGGTGCGATAAACCTTCGCACTGGATGGAGGCGGGAGAATGTGTGAATGCGCTGGCACAACAAATTCCTGGCGCTGTGGATCCCGGCCGGACGTCGCGCTCGAAGGCAGAAAGACAGAAAACCCGACAGAGACAATGACGATGACAAGGCGGCACCGATGTTTACAAATATTTATGGCACATTGGCTGTCTCGTGGTCTTTTGTACACCCTCCGGGGGATAAGGTACGATTGGTGATCGGTGTTGAACCAGCTTGCCTGGCAGCAATTGGTTTCCAGGTGTCGCCGTCCAGTGAGCTCTACTCGAGCACCTGGACCGAGATTAACCAACCATTCTTGCGAACGAACCGGGGATCTGTGTATTGCTTTTTTCTTTGGCCAATTCTCAATGCCCTATTCTCCACCATCGTCGAACGGTGAAGGAAACGTCAATTCGATAGGGTGACAAGATAACAATACGATCAAAATTAGAGCTACAACAGAGTGCCGAGGGTGACAATTCGCTCGACGGTACGGTATTCGCCAGTTGGGTTCTTTTATGTCGCTTTATCTAGCTTCGTGTCTCTCTGTGGTCGCCGATTTGTAAGGCAAAACGCACGAAAAAAAAAAGTCCAAACCACACTGAAGGAATCATGGAGCACCGGTAGCAATGCAGCACCGGGAATCAACGGGAAGTCTGCCATCCCGGTGTGAATGAATGAAAATGCCCGGTGTCTCCCGGGAGGACCGCTGAGACTCTGCCAGAGCTTTGTGGTAACCGTTTACCAGGAATTAGGAAGTCATTGAGAAGGGCCAAATTTCCATCGAACTTTCACGCAGAAAACCACTGACGAATCTCGTGAAGCTGTCGGAGGATGCTACCAGGCCAGAAGTCAAGCACGCTGTTGTTTACAGGCAAACCGCAGCATTGAACAACAATAGAGGAAGATGAACACACACACACACAGTCGATTGTGAATTGATTGTAGCCCTCTTCCGGGAATCCATCACAAAGCCATCTCACGACGCAGATGAGTTCCTGACTTTTAAGGCAACTGACGGGGCCCAGGGAAAGCTGTAAGTTGTTGGCACAAACATGAGGGCTGGCTCATAATTTATAGGTTAAAAACGTCACAACCACAAAGAGCAAATTAATGAACGTAAGTTTTTTTGTTTGGTCTTTTGCGAAAATAATTTCTATGATAATTACCAAGGATTAATGAGACCGATCTGAAGATGCTACATTTATTGCTCGTTGTTGCTTTGCAGTGATTGAAAGCTTACAAATAAGTAATCCTAATCAACAAATTGCATGCTTTTGGTAGGATTGCGATGATGTAAGCAAGACCAGTTTGTGGGTTACTACACCAAGATGACATAAGAGTTTACCAAAAGCTTAACTTCTAATAACGTCGCACAGCAGACAAACCTCAACGAGCAATATAAATCACCAATCGAAAATCCCCTGCAGTATCCACAGCATTAGAGTGTTGTTGTTCACTGATACCTCGATGACGATGACGAACCGATCTCGGACCTCGGATCCTCGTCCGTCACTTCTCGAGTGCGACTTGATGCGACAAATGCCTCATCGACTTTGGAGTAATGGGAGCAATTAAAAAGAGATCCGGAATCAAACCCACATCATTCAACAACCCGAGCACCCGCACCCCGCCAGTGAGCCAATTTCCTTTAGTAGGGCCCTCTTTACACGCCTTGCCGAGTGATAAACAGGCGCGAGGGAAACAAAAACGACGAAAAAAATAACCTAACGCACCTCTTCAGCAGCACTCTTGGCTGCGCCGAGTGTCAATAAGCTTCGGGGCAATCGGGGCTAAAAAGATAAGATGTTGTCATCGGGTGTCGAGTGGACAACAAAGAAACGCACCTTCGCATCGCCGAGGCCAAGTGACAGTTTTACCGCCCCACAAACACACACACCGTCAGCCACACCCGGGTTCAGGGCGTCTGAGTTTTGGGGGCTGTGGATAGGTAGCCTATCCGATCATCATTACCGCCATCATCATCATCTTCATCGAGCATGGAACGGGGCACGGAACGATTGGGAAGCTTTTGTTTCAAGCGCCCGTGTTTTATGTTCAAATTTTCTACCCCATAAAACGAAACGATGCGAGGTTGATATGGGCGATCTCGAGAGTGCGCTTGGGAAGCGGCCTATCTTCCGGTACCTAAACGATGTACAACGGCTGTCCAAAAGGCATCCGAAACATAACCTCAAGTACACACACACACACACACACACATCAGTGCTATGGTGCGGGATGGAAGGCAAAAAACGGCCAGAAAAATACCTCACACATAGTTTTATAACGCCGCTCAGCCGTGGCTCAGCACTAGGAGCCATCGAGGAGTCGTGTTTGTTTATCTTGGTTTACTTTTTAATGCCCCTCTCGGGTCGAGTATCACTTGGCCTGCGCTTTGGACCAAACGCTTTCGCCCGGTTTCGGCTCGGAGGCTTCTTCATTCATCCGCCCGAGACGCGCCGGATGCTGCACGGCCAGAGGGACGGTGAAAAGCGCACCGAAACGATTCTCTCGTTACTTGCAACGAGAGAGCCCGCAGGGAGATTTACATCGATTGATTTTTATTGCCATTGGCATTGCCTTCCTCTGCGTGTGTGTGTGTGTGTGTGTGTGAATTTATTGTCCCTTTTTCTCCCGGTGGGCACTGTTCGGAGTGCACCCGGGTTGAATGTCGTTTTTCGCCTAGGCAGTTGCGGCTTTGTTTGCACGCCTCAAGAACAAGTAATACGGACGGGCCGAGTGGCGTACCTGGCTCCGTGAGATCTCGAACACAGCCTAGAGCCCTCGGATCCGGATCCTGATTGATGTTTTGCGGCATGGCCCTGGGCCAGGCCCGTTTTCACTAAACAGGGATACAACCGACCAACCCACCAAACGGCCAAGGATGGTTAGCTTTGTTGACTTTGCACCGACCGAACCGCAAAAGGGCAGAGCTGTGGATTGTTTGATTGGATTATTTAAGGATGGTATGTTGGTGGAATTCTCCTTATGAATGAAAGTCCCAAGTTTTTCCTCGTGTTCGACTGCAATTGAAGTTAATTTTACTATTTACCAGTACGCAACGAAGTTAATTATTTGTGTATGTGGCCGTTTAAACTACAACATTGGAAGGCGCTGCAGCTGAGCATTGCTTTCATTCATCGGTATCCTTTTGTGTGCAGTGCACAGCATGCCACACACAGAAATGGAAAGTAAAGTGAGCACAAACCGAGCACCAGGAGTATGTTTGAACATGAAAGGAAGACATGCCGAGGTATGGATGAACCTACCTCCAGTGGTTTACCCTAGAAGCAGCTGAGACCACCTCATTCTCAACCAAACTACCAAGCGAGACATCACCAACAAGACCTAGAAACAAGATTCCTATCAGTTTGTTATTTCTTTCGTCCTCCCCGATCAACAAAGGAAGTCCCGCAAGCCGCTTTGATATGATCGCACAATAGGATTACCACCGGAGAAGATAGGTCCGCTGGTATGATTCTCCTCTAGGACCAAACTGATCGCCACGATCTTGCCGCAAACTCTACTGGTTGGCTTTTCGAAACAGTTGAGCACAGTGTATGTGTACACGGGAAAGAATGCCACTGATGGTTCACACTTGAAGGATACGACAAACAACTCATTAGGAAGCACGATCAAAGCTTGGCGGTTTGTCCTTAGAACTTTGGAGGCTGCTTCAGAGGCTGCGCAAACAAGGTACGGTAGTCGCCGTGCCGAGGGAGAACATCCTTGCTCTAACTAACAAATAAGACCCGCTTAGTGGATGTTATTTCTCTCCCATGGTTGGAAGTCTTCCTGTGCTGGCTGGTTGTTTGCAGTCATTTTAGAAATGCTTTTTTGCCCTAACAAGACAACAAACTTTCGGATGATGAAAGGTGCTAAATGTTTCTGATTTTCTTTTCTTTTTATTGGGAATGATTCGATCGTTTCTCATCATTTTATTAGTTTAGCTCGTGTGAAGACAACAATTCTACTAACTTGAAGTAATATCAATAAGAAGCTTAAGAAAACTATAGACACTTTACTTCATTGTCACAAGTTTTATACCATTTCTCAAAACATTATTCAATGTTCGATGTGGCTTTGGATCGTTCGGCTTGCAAGCGTTTGCTTATCGAGCCCGTTCCGCCGCTCTTACGCTGAAGATCGTTCCGCCAGACGATCCGCTGGCGACCATGCGCATCGATTACCGGGCAAATATTGACCGTGCGGCCTTCTGGGCCGGTTAGCGTTTGCCGTGGTATTCCTTTCGGTTACGGCGTTTCGAGTGGAAGACGCAATCGGTTCGGACATGCGTTATGGCGCGTTTGTCTTCACGCCACCGTTGTTTGGTTTTGTTTGTGGCACGGTATATAGGCATACCGTGACCAACAAAGGCCCCAAGCTGGGGGAAAACAGAACACAAAAAAAAGTATTGAAGTAAAATAGCGAGACGAATTCACGAAACAGTTTTAGTAGGATGAAGAACTGTATTAGTTTTTATGTGAACTGTTTTGTATGTTCTGAGCTACCCAGATCGCGTTATTTTGAACTAGTACATCTTTTCGGAGTTGGAATTCTGGAGACATTTCTCAAAATGCTAGTGGATAATCAATAAATGAAATTTTTACATTCCTTTTCTACCATAAAAAAACCAAACACACCTTCGAACAATGTCCAAAAAGTGCAATATTCATACAATTGATGATTTATATGAGGAAATGTAGTTAGCCATGACATCGACTTAAAAAACGATGCACCAGCAGCTTCAAGTTATCTGTACTCTTGTAATTACCACGCATGACATCGAGCTCCACGTTTATCCAAACAGTGCCGATTCTTCAACCCAATCGCAAGCACGTTGAGGGCACTTGTGTTCCGCAGTTCTGTAAACGCCGGCGCAGCTTCGACTCATCACCAATGCCGGAATGTTCCACTGGAAATGCCAGGCAAGCGCATCGATGTCCACGATGTGCACCCTTAAACGTTCAGCCGATCATAAAATTCCACCAAGGCGTCGAAGCTCATCCACTCACCCGGGTGCTAGCCACTTCCACCACTTTCCACCACCAACCACCATCATCAGGCTAGGATAGGAAATTATCACGTCATTTCCGACCGCTCCTAAGCATTCCGCGGTTGGGATGGGTTCGCATTTTGGGACGCGATCCTCGCAGTCGCCGATCCAACCGGGAGGCAACGATCCCATGCGCCGGGCAATAAATATTTGTCGTAATGTGATGATGACTAATTTGTGTAAAGACCAACCAACCAGCGTCGTAAAAAATAAATCCAAACCTCCTTCGCCCCCTGCTGGCAGGGTCGACGCTCAAGCGCTCGGGTCGCGCGCGCGCGTACGCTCCATTGGAACGCCACGACTGGGCGAATTATATCCGCGGATTCGCGGTGTTTATTTGTTGCCTTCGCCTCGTTTTGGCAAACGAGTGGCAGGTCCAAACACGGCATGGTCCGAAGGCATCGTGCTGCACGGCCCACGTCCTCTGACCGTTCTGATGGCAGTCGAAAAGACACATTTGCGTAGGCACATTACACCCCGAACGCCAAACGCCACGAACGCGCACATTGGGTATTATGCCCGACCACACGCGTTCGCACGCGTTATTCTTCGTCTGGTTGCGCTTTTGTTCGAATCTGACAGTTGGTTGACTACCGAATATTAACCAACTTCAGTGGGCTTCTGGGTGGATTACCTGCCCAGAGCCGGTACGAGCCGATTACCCCGATTTGGCGGAGTAAAAGAGAGAGAAGCTCAAAACAAAATGCTTCAAGATGCTGACCTCGAACGGACGGTTTTTGGTTTTTTTTGATGCCGGGGAGGGCGTACAAAGGGTGCAGGGAAAAACGAAGTGATCGAAACGAAGACGCCTGCAGTGCAGTGGGATGCAGAGAAGATCAAGTCAAACACCGGACTGGGAATTAATAATAAATCACCACGGCCACAGATTCCACTCCAACGTCGCTGCAAGGATCGACGAGTTCGATCGGGGCATGATGCGTGGATGAGTGATGGGTGAAAACATAAGTGGGAATCATTCTCTCTAAGAATCCGCCCTCTAAACCCGCACTCGACAAGATTCCGAATTCCGAGAAGCCACTCACACCGCGCAGCAGCAAGCAGATGGAAGTCATTTAAGAAAAAGAGGAACGTTCACCTCCGCATCCTAAACAGGGGAAAAGCTTATCGGACGGTATCGTAAATGCGAGATAATTGTATCGCTATTTTGTGCCAAAATGTGCCAGACTCACCGATCGTTATGTCGATGAGCGTTCCCCATTACATCACCCCGAAGCAGTGTGATCGCGAATAATCCTACGGGAGCCGTCTTGAACCATGTCCTCAACGGGCAGGAAAGTGACGCGAGTGAAGGCGGCATAAGTGGCAAACCAGAAGAATCTAAATAAATAACCAAAAGGCACATACATGGGACACACATACACACACGCAACGGATGCTTCTTAAGAAGATGGCAAAACACGAACCGGAGGGACTTGATACTCAAAAGCTCGACCTTTCGAGCAACCCGCCCAGGCCGCTGCATGTAACCTCACTCGCTGCAGCTCAGCAAACCCCGAACGGACTGGCAGCAAGTGGAAAAAAGGCTATATAGCGAACACATTAAGATAAGATTGATTAACAAATCGTGTTTGTGTGTTTATACGTTTGACTGGTTTTGGGTGTGCTCTCTCTCTCTCTATCTCTCTCTCTGATTCGCTCCTTTGGCTTGTATCTTTACTGAGGATTGCCTCTGCAACTCGTTTCCCCGAGGCGCGGCCTACGCCAGCTAACCCGGGGGCAGTTTGAAAGATTGTCCGAACCGATCCACAACCTTCTCTCGAGCGGAGCTGCGGTTCCGTTTTGAAAGATAAAATAGCCCACGACAAATGCCGACGTGTGAAGCGGACGCGTTCGGTGTGCGCACGGTGGTACGTGGGATCTTCCACGAGGCACAAGGAGGAAATAATAAAAATTGGTAGGCACTTGCGATCAGAAACAGTTGATATAATTCCAATTAATTTAATAGTGTAATAAATTAGATACCTTCTTACATATTTCATCTCCCAGTACGAGTGTGTGCTGGAGTGTATGTGACTGTTGGAAAGAAAGGGTAAGGCATCGGGAGAGTGAGATGACTAACAGCGGATAGGCTATGGCGTCCTGTGTGGGATTCCGATGGTCCGTTTCGAGGAGTTCACTGTAAATGTAAAACAACTTGTCCACACGGGGTCCGATGTTAAGCAAATAGAGGCGCCACTACACCGCGGTTCAAGCTGTCCTACCACAGGCCCTGATGCAGATGCGACACACCACGAGGACCACTTGTTGCACCTTTGGTACGGCTCAGTGTGCAGCAGATGCTGTGCAGGTGTGTCGAGGAGCAGCTTCTTCAGCAGCAGGAGAGGACCTCCGTCGAGAGAGGGACCACCAGTTTGGGGGCGAGCATGAAGATTGCCGCAGTGAAACAATGTTACCGTGCCGTGGCTTACCCGAAAGAAGCCAACCACTCGACTCGATGAAGCCACTCGTAGATGTTTCATTAATAAATAAACCCACCGTCCTCGGGCTAGATCACGCACCTTGGTCTGCACCGTGGTGCCATTCCGATTTTGTTCCGACCGTTCCAATCGTACGGTACGGTACGGTGCGAACGCGAGTGCAACCCCATAAAAACAACAATTACCACCGTGTAATGGTGTACTATCAAACCGCAAACTTCTTCTGACACTCGCTAAGTGGCGCTTGTTTATTTATGGAAATGTTCAATAACACTCCGGCTCGTACGCGCCCCATGGGAAAGAAAAGCAAAGAAAGACAAAAAGCAAAACTCCTCAAACACCGCCAGATGGGTGCCTCGGGTCTGCAGGCGCTGGGGGCCACGTTAGTGACGGCAACGAAAAGGAAATTCAAGACGAAAGCGTTCCGGTATTCCGTTCCGGTTGCGATGTAATGCGATGGTGTGGTGACACTATTCCCCGCCGCAGGTCCTCCCGCAAGGGCTTGGGGACATGGTAGCAGCTGTGTATGGGCAAACATGCCAATATGCAAATCGTTGACGATAAATTAATAGGCAATGGATGGACCGGCGACGAAGATTAATGCGGCAATGTGCTTGAACATTTTATGTTTTATCATTTCATCTTGTCATCTTGGCCCTCTTCTGGGAGTCTCCCCAGGAGCTCTTGGGGTCTTGGGGGAGCGTGAGTCTAGACCAGCAGATGCAGACGGCATGGTCAGTCTGTATGTCTTGGGAATGCTGTAAACCCGTCTGGGACGTAGGGAGAATTTGTTGAACAGAGTGGACAAATCGATGGAGAAGAGTGGTTAAAATGTTGAATGAGAATTTGAGGTCAATGCTATCACATACGTCTTGCGCTATTTAGCAATGTTTTGCATCAAACAAAAACAGTTTGTGGAATTCCTGGTTGAAGTTTGTGTTGTCTTTCCCTTGGTTATAGCTACGCCGACAAATCGCCTGTCCGTATCCACAGTGCGTCACACCACAAGCACATCATCTCTGTTCAGCCGGATGCACTTGTCATCCAACAGTTTTTAACGCACACAAACCGCACAGAACCGTGTCGAGTTGGATTGAGCTTTGGCATCCACCAACTAACCAACCCGACGTAATGTGAGAAGTTACGAGCAGCCGGGACTGTCGGACAGCCGGTGACCTTTCGGCGTTCTCGGGAACCGCAGGCGTAAACAGGCCTGGAAACGATAACAAAAAACACGACAGGTTGAAGGCACGACACTCAAAACACCAGCCCACCAAAACATTGTTCACCGGTGCTACCGTGTACCGTGGATGTTAAGCTGCTTTCGGTAGAATTAGCTCTTGACCGGCGTTCTTGGTGCGCGTTACAGCGCTTGCAGAGTCCTACAGACGATACGATACATTCGATGTCCAATCCAATGGATTGCTCTTTGTCTGACTTACTCTCTCTCTCTCTCTCTCTCTCTCTCTCTCTCTCTCTGTCTCTCTGTATCTTCCTTGGGCTCCGGTCGGTCGTCACGCGGTAGTCCAGCAGTTCCGTGAACCGGCCCCGGAGTCGGTGGAGATTAGTGCGCGTGAACGAATCGCAGCCAGCAGCGACGCAGAAG
>AXCO02008189.1:0-13715 GCA_000473525.2 Anopheles melas
TGGTAGGGTGGTAAACGTTGGCAGGTAATCCGGCAGGATAATCACAAATGATTCGCGCCAATTCGCAGCTTATCGTGTCACTCGTTGACACGTCAGGCGGATCCCGGTTACGAAACTGTGCTGGCGAATTCAGTGGCAACGATTTTTGTCCCGAGTGGCGCGGTGTGTGCCCTTCGTATTCTAGTCGCGCTCGTGTTCGCTCGGTCAAGTGTGTGTGTGTGTGTGTGTGGAGAGAGGGTATCTGTTTTCCTGCCCTTTTAAGGAAAGAGACCATGCTTTCCAATGACCAGGCCAACGCTTGGATGGGGGGCTTGTGTTGTTTACAGCTTTCCCTCACGCTCTCTTCGAGGTCCACACCCTGGGCCAATCCCCACGGGGAACGCGGCGTCTCCACCATGAAACTGCACAGTACAACATGAAGTACCGTGTGTGTTTGGGTGTGTGGGTGTGTACGCGTGTGTTGGTGTCCACCCACGAGGGTGAATTCCAAAAGATATTTTACGAAACCCCGAGCATGCTGCCGCGAGCTGCGTTTGCACCGGCACCGGCGGTACCGGTTACCGTTTTTTGTTGCTATTCGTTGGAAACAGTATTGCGATAAGGAGGAGCATGACGGTACGAAAAAAAGGCCCTGCTATCATATCATAGCGATCATGATACGGAGGGCTCTCTGTGGGGCGCCCAGAAAAGAAAAAACCGCACCACCACAGCTGCACACCCGGAGCAATGGGTGCTAAGATCGATAAGCGGTTCGATAAGAGGATGTTCCCTAACGTGTCGCTATAAATGCTACATGCCGTACGCGAGTTCGATCATAGTACTCATTGAGCGGTGTTTTACCGGTGCTTCGCAAAGTTGTGCTGCTGTGTAGTGTCTCGTCGATTGGCTCAGGAGGCTCAGTTTATAATTCTGCTAGCGGTGAACGAGAACGGTAGTGCAGCGAAACATGTGTGACGAAGAGATTGCAGCGCTGGTCGTGGACAATGGATCCGGTATGTGCAAGGCCGGGTTCGCCGGGGACGATGCGCCGCGTGCCGTGTTCCCGTCGATTGTCGGACGTCCACGTCACCAGGGCGTGATGGTCGGCATGGGACAGAAGGACTCGTACGTCGGCGATGAGGCCCAGAGCAAGCGCGGAATTCTGACGCTGAAGTACCCGATCGAGCACGGCATCGTGTCGAACTGGGACGATATGGAGAAGATCTGGCACCACACGTTCTACAATGAGCTGCGCGTGGCTCCGGAGGAGCACCCGGTCCTACTGACGGAGGCCCCCCACAATCCGAAAGCGAATCGCGAAAAGATGACGCAGATCATGTTCGAAACGTTCAACACCCCGGCAATGTATGTGGCCATCCAGGCGGTGCTGTCGCTGTACGCTTCCGGCCGTACCACCGGCATTGTGATGGACTCTGGTGATGGTGTGTCGCACACGGTACCCATCTACGAAGGTTACGCTCTCCCTCACGCCATCCTGCGTCTGGATCTGGCCGGTCGCGATCTTACCGACTACCTGATGAAGATCCTGATGGAGCGTGGATACACCATGACGACGACGGCCGAGCGGGAAATCGTGCGCGATGTCAAGGAGAAGCTGTGCTACGTTGCGCTGGACTTCCCGCAGGAGATGGACACGGCGGCTACCTCGAGCTCGCTGGAGAAGTCGTACGAAATGCCGGACGGACAGATCATCACCATCGGTAACGAGCGGTTCCGCTGCCCGGAGGTGCTGTTCCAGCCGTCGTTCATCGGCATGGAGTCGACCGGCGTGCACGAAGCGGTGTACAACTCGATCATGAAGTGCGACGTGGACATCCGCAAGGACCTGTATGCGAACATCGTGCTGTCCGGCGGCTCGACCATGTTTGCGGGCATCGCAGACCGTATGCATCGCGAAATCAATGCCCTGGCCCCGAGCACGATCAAGGTGAAGATTGTGGCACCGCCGGAGCGCAAGTACTCGGTCTGGATCGGTGGCTCCATCCTGGCGTCCCT
The DNA here is from genome assembly GCA_000473525.2 of Anopheles melas. NCBI lineage: Eukaryota > Metazoa > Arthropoda > Insecta > Diptera > Culicidae > Anopheles > Anopheles melas. The sequence continues at coordinate 1,996 of AXCO02008189.1, forward strand.
GTCCACCTTCCAACAAATGTGGATCTCGAAGCAGGAGTACGACGAGTCTGGCCCGGGCATTGTCCACCGCAAGTGCTTCTAGGGTGCCTTCTTCTCCTTGTCGTTCCTGTTGTTTTACTGTGTTAAGCGTTGTTTTGTTAGTAAATTAAAATAAACTTCACTTTTAATATTAAACAGTGTTTGCGTACTCTGGGGGGATTCGTCGCGACACATTTGCATTGGCTAGGAACACACGGTACGTCGGTGAAAATCACCCAGTTTTTGTTGCGTTCTTCACATGCCAATGTGTGGATCAGTAGTGGACGAGCGCGCGGGTAGTGTGAAGTGGGAGTATAAATCCGATTTTCCGAGCGTACACGCACACGCGATGTATGCGAGGCCGGGAAACTGAACGTAGTACGACCATACAGAGGGGACCATTGGTGGGCGATTTCTTCTGGTGCGCATGCGTTGTTCCATGGAGATTTTCCCGAGCGAGCCGAACGTCGGGCCAACAGCTGAGCCGTCCGAAGAGTATAAATATTGGATTATAGTAAATCCAATTAGTCAGTTGCTCAGCCACTGTTTGTCCAGAACCATCGTACGCCCGTCCGGTGTCGCGTTTTAGTAAATCGTAACATCCCCACAGGTAAATATAGGAATGGGAAGACGCTCACGTGACGGTCGACGGTCGACAGGCGCTCAAGTGGTCAATCGCTGTGGAAGGTCAGTTGATGGTGTGCAGTGTTATCAGGCGCTGGTTGCCCGTGCAGATAAGCAAACCGTCTCCACCACCACCACCACTATCATCTGACCGGATCTGCTACGAAGACCTACGAGCATTGCTGTCGTCGAAGTGGCGCCTAGTGTTGGACGAGTTGCGAAACGGAGCAGTGGACGGTAGTGTTCTATAATCCGAATCTTTGTTCTGGCTTTCGTTTTTGGCTCTGCACAGATAACCGAAAATGTGTGACGACGATGTTGCCGCGCTGGTCGTAGACAATGGATCCGGTATGTGCAAGGCCGGGTTCGCCGGGGACGATGCGCCACGTGCCGTGTTCCCGTCGATTGTGGGTCGTCCCCGTCATCAGGGCGTGATGGTCGGCATGGGACAGAAGGACTCGTACGTCGGCGATGAGGCCCAGAGCAAGCGAGGTATCCTGACGCTGAAGTACCCGATCGAGCACGGTATCATCACGAACTGGGACGATATGGAGAAGATCTGGCACCACACGTTCTACAACGAACTGCGCGTGGCCCCGGAAGAGCACCCGGTCCTGCTGACGGAGGCCCCGCTCAACCCGAAAGCGAACCGTGAGAAGATGACGCAGATCATGTTCGAAACCTTCAACTCGCCGGCTATGTATGTTGCCATTCAGGCTGTGCTGTCGCTGTACGCTTCCGGCCGTACCACCGGTATTGTGCTGGACTCTGGTGATGGTGTATCGCACACGGTACCCATCTACGAAGGTTACGCACTCCCGCACGCCATCCTGCGTCTGGATCTGGCCGGTCGCGATCTTACCGACTACCTGATGAAGATCCTGACCGAGCGAGGCTACTCGTTCACTACCACCGCTGAGCGGGAAATTGTGCGTGACATCAAGGAGAAGCTGTGCTACGTTGCGCTGGACTTTGAGCAGGAGATGGCTACTGCCGCTGCCTCGACTGCGCTAGAGAAGTCGTACGAACTGCCCGATGGACAGGTGATCACCATCGGTAATGAGCGGTTCCGTTGTCCCGAGTCACTGTTCCAGCCCTCCTTCCTGGGTATGGAATCTTGCGGCATCCACGAAACCGTCTACAACTCGATCATGAAGTGCGACGTGGACATCCGCAAGGACCTGTACGCGAACATCGTCATGTCGGGCGGTACCACCATGTACCCGGGTATTGCCGATCGCATGCAAAAAGAGATTACCGCCCTGGCACCGTCCACGATCAAGATCAAGATCATTGCCCCACCGGAGCGCAAGTACTCGGTCTGGATCGGTGGCTCCATCCTGGCGTCCCTGTCCACCTTCCAGCAGATGTGGATCTCCAAGCAGGAGTACGACGAGTCTGGCCCGGGCATTGTCCACCGCAAGTGCTTCTAAGCTAACAGAGTCATCGAAGCCGTGGGATAACGGGGTGTAGCCTGAATTGATGAGGGATATTAATTGGAGGCAAACACTAACAGCGCTACACAAATTACCAGACACACATACAGACACAGAGGTAGTCGTTAAGCATTAGTGCCCATCGTGTTGCACGCGGCCTTACCCCCAACCCGAACCCTTCTAGGCCAAGCCAAATGACGAATGCCATCTTCCAGAATCTCCAAGAATTCTCTAACTCCCCCCCCCCTTATCCCTCACTTTCATACTAGTCATTGATATGTATTTCGTTGCCAAAATTCGATTCCACCCGAAGGAACACACCAAGTTGCTAGAAAAGGAAGGTACTGACGTATAGCATTCAAGAGGAGTGCAAACAGTGCGAAGACTGCCGCTTTTAACCGTGAAAAAGAAACACTGTTCGTGAGCGTGTGCCGGACACGGTATTATTTGTTCGACTTATCAAACTGTTATCTATTAATTAATGATCGTGCTCGAGGAGAGATAAATTATACTCTTATTTTAATTTACGACGTTTACACGGTACCAAAGCTATACAAATAAATTATTAAGCGAATGTTTAAGGACTTGTAAAAGACTAATGTGTTTGTTGGGGCGCTGGCATAACTTCGATTCAATCGATAGAGCCAGTTTCCAGCAAAGCGATACGATCAGACACACACACACACACATCAGCCAGGTGGCTTGCATGATGCGCTGTGATGCAAGAGACTGGAATCCGTCGGCTGGCTGAAAGACGCTGTGACTAGTGCTGCTTTTTCGGCTTTTGTTTTTCCCAAATTCAAAAATAGCATTCAACGGCGCATTTGTAACACGGTTGCGCATCGATCTCGCTCACGCTGCTGCTGTGAACCAGCAGACGAAGGGCACCCGTGATCGTGGCCATATAATGCAATCGAACGAACCAGCTCTACGGTTCCCCGTCAATCAGTGTCGTTAAAGGGTAATGACGTCAGCGGCTACTAAGATCGTGCTACCATGCCGGGGAAGATGAGTTGTTCGCTTGCTGGGATTTGCCTGCAGGTGGAGGTGGTTATACATCTTCTCAACTTTTCGCCATTTGCCGCTATCGGGGCAGCTGCTGCAGCGTATTGAACCAAGCACGCGTTACATTGCGCGAAACATCGTTGAGGTTGCGCGTAACCAATGTCATAAACTTAGTTGCTTTTACGCGAGCGTGAGCGGGATTCAATTTTCGCTGTTTTCACAAATAACAATTTTATGGCAGCCTTGGGGAAAGTATCCGAGATTAGCTTTTGGGCAGGGGACGGGAAAGTATAGCCAAAACATTATCCATTGTTTATTGCTTCGTCATAGCAGTGTCGAGTACTTGAGCTGCACAAACAGCTAGAGAGAAAGAGAGAGAGAGGCAGTAAGTTAGTGGGAAATCGTGCCAAAATCCCTCGCTCGTCATACTGCCAACACGTGGAAACGGGTTTGCAATTAAAAATCACACCACTATTGGATAAAGGAGTTAGGTTTACTTCTTGAAAGGGAGCAATAATGCATCAGAAACCCACCCAGTATGTTGTACTGGCTGGCGATAACAATGTTCAACTGGTTGCCTCAAGAACGGGATTATTTAACGGTCTCAACTCGGTTCCCTTGAAACGGGTCTGCGATCATGCTACATTGTTTCAAGGACTGGAGAATAAAAGCAAAATAACAGTGTAAACTGCTTTACAAAACCAGACAGCCTCGGAAATCGGATAGCGGCCACAAAGTAAGAACCTGTGATTGATTTGTATGGATACATTCTACCTTCTCCTGGGCTCACAATCCTTATGCAAGAACCACAGCCAAGCCCCACCGATACGTTGAAATGGAAACACGAAGTCTTGCATGTCGCGAACGGTTAAGTTCTACCCCTTTCAATGGACGGATCCGATCAAGGTTAAGCGATGGTGCAGAAATACCAAACATACACACACTCTCGCCTCAGAAGCCACACGTTTCAGGTTCTATCCTGAACGGTCATTCCGGGCTTAGAACAAAGCGGGCGTGTGCCACGTTAGATGGATGGTTTCGTTGTTCCGGAAATGCTTCTATAACTCTTTAATCACTTTGATCGTGGCGATCGAAGACATTTTAGCTCCCGCAAAACAACGTGTCCACTATCGAAAGGCAAGTGGGGAGGTTTATTTATTGAACCTGACACTGTGGGACGGCCTTTCGGCCTCCGATCTCTGCTGCCTTCGCTCGCCAATGGTAGTTTGGGAAAATAAAGACTGCGGCAAGGAGTGGACTAGTTAATTGCGCCAAGCACCCCTATACACGATTACTGGCCCGTACAATGCGCGCGCGCGCGCGTGTGGGGTAGCGCACAATAAAAGGAATGGAGTTTTAGTTACGGGGCTGCTGATCGTCCACCTTACTTACCCCTAGTTGGATTGGTTTCTGGGAACGATGTTGGAGCATTTTATGGGGGTTTAATTTATAGCACATATTAATGTGCCCGGCGCGGCTAATTGCGGTCAAAAGTTTACGGTCTGGTTTGTAATTTGGATGGTTTTGGGAGATGTTTTGCTACAGTTTTAGCGCAACACTATTGTTAGAGCGTTGTTTTGGAGTTCTTGCCATGGCTTACTCGGGAAGCCATGGACTATTTGCAAACCATACAATTACGCTGGACACGTTTTACTTTCATGGGCGCTAAATTTATCTGCATAGTTCAAATTTGAGACTAAAATACTAACATTTTTTTTGAAAACGAAAACATTCAAAGGTGCATTTGTACCTATTTATTAAATTTGGTTTTTTTGCCAGATGCCTCCGAAAATTATAACAAAACTATTGATCACTATGATGATCATTCAGATGATCATATTGATGACTGAATAATCACTCGGATTTTTGTTTCAAAGTCTGTAGAAGTTCTTCAAAGTTACCTTCAAAGTTAGTCCCTCTTGGACAGGGTTTCCCAAAGTTATCAGTCAGTGAGCCACATTATTTCGCAAATCACATTATAGGGACCCATTTTGACGCAACCTTTAGCTAATGGGTAACGTTTAAAGGTTGTTTTGATACAAAAATACTAACTAGTATATATAAAATTTGTTTGGCCGATGATTCGGAAACATTTCAAATTTTCCCAACACTAATTTTAATTGTATAGTAAAACAGTAGCAAGAAGTTCAATCGATAAATGAAAATCGCTGGTAAACACTTGTATAAAACACTTTTGACTGGCGATTGATCATATTGTATGGCAAATTCCTTGGACTTTAATTTAAATCATTAAGCACACTGTATTCATTAAATGGATCTGTAATTACATTACGGATGATGTGTACAACATGGGACAGAGTGTTCTTTAAATCAAACATCTTTCATTCACGAGATTCATTCAAAAGATGTTAATCGAGTGAGAAACAAAATTTGAAAACATGAGCAATAACTCAGGATAATGAAGGCATGAAAATTAGTGAAAGACTTCTTTGATCAAAACCATAACCCAGCAAAGTTATCTTGGAGCGTTTCCATCAAACAAATAACTAAAACTATTCATGTAATATTCATACAAGTGTTGGTGTATAGTAAGCTTCGATTCATGTAAAAGATTGGACCTAGTTCGATGCTCATCTGTACCTGTGTTTTCTCGTGGGAATGACTATCCGGTTTCGTGGTACTAATTAAATTTAGTAAGTAGTGCAGTTTAGTGTCCAAGGAATAAATTCTTGGCGTAGGTCATTGCGGCTAAGCAGAAGAGCTACATACTTGCTGCAACATGCTCTTTTAAGACGCCGTTGAAGTGGTTGTAGAACTAAATGATATACGTACAAACATTGTTGATCGTCTTTCTTTAACCCAAAATATCGAATAAACCCTGTCTTATTTGTAGAGGATGCTCTTGTAGCTCTTCAAGTGGTTTTGGATAAACAACGTTACATCGGAAATGAGAAGAATAAAATTACTTTCAATTCTTGTTGTATTTGAACGCTCAAAACTTAGAACTCGTAGGTATGCTTTTAAATTCATTTTTTTTAAATTAAATCTTTCGTCGTTGTTTATGTAAGAGAAAGGAATCTATTTCATCCCAATGCGGAGATTTTGGAGCATCTTGCTTGGTATGTTGCGCAAACAGGTTTCGTATCCCTTCCCTCCGTAATGGATGGCCCCTAAGCGCCAAGTGCATTAAGTGTTTTGCTATTGAATGTTACCCAACGGGACATGTACTGGAACTAGGTACTGCTTGTTAGTTTGCTGCTTTTGTTTCCACTGAAAGTTGATACATCCTCCAGGGTTTTGATTTTCAAACAATGTAAATTATGTACCTCCAAAGCAACATTAGCAGGGAGGAGGAACGGGGGATCAAATTTCACATTCACTTTTGCTTTCGATAACGATCGACGTGTGGAGTTCAGCTTTTGCCTTTCGCACCGTTGTGTTGCTTAGATTTCGTGTGCGCCCTCAGGTCGTTCATCGCCCTAAGAGTAATGGAGCGGATACAGCAAGTATACCAACAAGGTGGACATTCGCCCAGTCACATGGTCAGCGTACAGAGGGAGTGCTGCAAAGAAACGGCACCAAACGAGGTTAACGTCACAATTAACGAGTAGTACAACGTGTGTATGTGTGGAGAATAGCAAAAATAAACGGATGCCGTTGTAGTGGAGATTTGCACTAGAATTTCTAACCGTGCCGAAGGTATTGGAGGAGTGTTGACGTGTGAATCGTTCTATACCGGCAATACTTAGCATACTTTGGGTCACATTACATCGATGCGATTCCTCTCACAACACTGCGCCTCATTACCGGCGTTGCTAAATTCGTCATTGTTTGCAAGCAAGCGGACAAACGTCACCAGTGTGTGCTCCAGTTGTGCGAAGCCGTTAATCATAATGTCCAAACTGGTTTGCTGCCGTGATAAAGCCACATACGGAGACGCCGAGGACTGCGAAAGGTACGTATGTACGTACCGACGTGCGTACACCGCTGCAAAACTCTCTTTAATTGGCTTATGTTTCACTGCACACATGTTTCTTTGGTTGTTTTAGTTTTTAAGGGCCAAATGACCTTGAAATGCGGAACCTGATCCCACCTGGTGTGGTGTACACCGTGCAGCAGGTTGGCACACCGTAAGTGCCGGGGTGTGTGTGTGTTTTGGGAGTCCACAGAAGAGAATGTCCTCCGAACCGACGATAGATGCTGTCCCGATGGCTGATGGACACAACAAAAACAGCACACGACTGTCGCTGCGTTGACCGCTAGCAGTCACCTAAATGGGTGAAGTAATGTGACACCTAAACCAAGCGACAAACCCGCTCCGTGGGTGAACTCGCCGATCCAAGGGGACACGGGCTTACACGGTCGTGCCGGCTGGATTGACTTGATGAAAGCTTAATGCATGGCATGGTGTTGTGTGTTTGTTTATTCTACCAACAGGGGGAGACTGATTGTTAGATCCCTGCCCCGGACATAATGATCCGTGTGGCACATTAGGACCGTCGATTGTAATCGGCCTGCTGTTATGATAAATCAGTAACGATAATTGGCGCGTGCATCGTTCTAGCCAAGCCACACTGGCCGCTAAATAATTCACACCCTAATGGGTCCCCATGGGGCAGATGCGCTTTTGTTTGTTGGTAGTGATTTTGGGGTGACGTATAAATATACATTGTCCGGGACAATGTCCCTGGGTCAATCGGTTGGGTCAATCGTTCCTGCTCCTCAGTTCGTTCGGCAGGTCGCAATGTACCGGCAGGTGAGCGTTTGGGCGCTACTGCTGACCGTGGTGCTGCGCCAGACCGCCGGGGACATACCGGTGGACGAAGCGGAGCACGAGCAGCTGCTCACGGTCGTGCCCTGCATCAGGCGGTTGTGCGAGAAGTACTTTCGGTCGGAACGCGCCATGAAGGGTTCGCTGGCCATCATCAACATCAAGCCGGACGCGTCCATATTCCAGCAGCACATACTACGCTCGTTCAACGAGGACCCCCGGCACGAGATGGGCGTGATGGTGAAGGACGCTTCCCGGCCGCACCTGAACGCATCGCACGTGACGGAGAAGGCCAAGAACTACCTGATGCTGATTGCCGATTCGTCGGCGCTGGCCGCCCCGATCAGGCAGCTGCGCCGGCTGCCCACCTGGAACCCGCTGGCTCAGGTGGTGGTGGTGTTCACGGCCGAGCTGACGCCGCTCGTCTTCGAGATCGAGGTGCGGAACGTGCTCCAGGAGCTGTTCGACCATTCCGTGCTGAACGTGAACGTGATGGTGCAGCGGTACAACACGTCCGTGCTAGAGGTGTGGACCTGGTTCCCGTACGAGAGCGGCAGCTGTGCGGACAACATCGAGCGGTTGCGGCTGGTCGACGAGTGTGAGTATGCGTTCCAGGAGCGGGACCCGAAGCGCAACGTGCGCGCCGCCTGGGTGTACCGCGAGCGACACTACTTCTCCGACTATGGGCCAAAGATCCCGAAGTACTATCACTACTGCCCGCTCAAGGTGTCGACCAGCATCTGGGAGCCGTTCGTCGTTGGCAACGCGAGCCACATCGAGAAGGGGCTGGAGGTGCTAATGCTGGATGTGATCACGGCTCGGATGCGCCTGGTACCGGTGTTTAGCGTGATCGACGGCAGCCTCACGACGGCACGCATCACAGCGGACAACCAGACGGGGTTGTACGCGGACGTGTTGCAGCGACGAACCGACCTAATGATTGGCGGGCTGCACGAAAACCCGATCAGCCGGAAGCTGCTGTCCGCCACGATACCGTACTTTCAGGACGATCTTACCTGGTGCGTGCCGACCGCCCGACACGCACCCAAGTGGCTGAACGTGTTCATCATCTTCAACGTGTGGACGTGGCTGATCGCGATCGGGATCATCTTCGCGGCGGCCGGGTTGCTGTTCCGGTTCAACTACGTCGAGGGGTTGTACCGGGTAAACTACACCTGGATGCTGCTTCAATCGCTGGCGTTCTCGCTGAGCGTGTACGCGCACTACTGGCCGCGGCGCGTCTCCATCCGGCTGTTCCTGATCGGGTACATGTTTTACGGGCTGCACTGGAACGCGGCCTACCACAGCTTCCTGATCTCGGTGCTGACGCGCCCCCGGTACGAGTCGCAGATCGCCACCGTCCAGCAGGCGATCGAAGCCGGGTTTGGGTTTGCGGGTGCGGAAAACACGCTCGGCCACTTTGACAAACCGGACGGCGTGTCACGCCACATTGCCGCGCACTACGCGGTGTGCAGGAATTTGGACGAGTGTCTGGGGCGGCTGCGCCGGGAGCGCTCGGTTGCGATCGCAATGAGCCGGGCCCATTCGAGCAACAGCCGGGCGATCGGGGAGGCCGAGCTGTACTGCTTCTCGAAGGCGGAAAACATCTACACCTACTCGGTGAGCATGCTGGCGAAGAAGGACTTTCATCTGCTGCCGAAGATCAACGAGCTAATACGGCGGATCAGCGAGAGCGGGCTGCTGGGCAAGTGGCAGAAGGAGAGCGAAAAAATCCGCATCGATCACGATGAGGACGAGGGGGCGGGAGGCGATGAAGGAGGGAGCAGCGGAGGTGATGGTGAGAAAAGTGGAGAAGGACAGACGATTTTGCGGCTGGATCACATCGAGGGCGCCTTTCTGCTCGGTGCCGCCGGACTGCTGCTCGCACTGGCTGCGTTCGTCGGCGAGGTGCTGTACTACCGGGCGAAGCGGCGCTATCGATGGCGAGACAATCTGGCCGATCGGTATCTTTTGTAGGGAGGGAGGGAGGGGGTACATGGAGGCTCAAAGCAGCAGGAACCGGCGTGTGCGCGGTCGGGCGCGTGCCATGTGAAAGGAAGTTAGTGACCTTGTGCGGTGTGCGCTCTTGTAAGGAACTTGTAGTCAAGCCATGGTGCGTTGAGTTTTGCCCGTTGAGAGGCTCGCGCGTGTGTTGATGTTCTTTTTTTGCTGTTGTTGTTGTGTGTGTGTTACCATTATTCGGACGAATGTTGTTCGGTGTGTGACGACCAGCCAGGGGCGGATGGGCGCGAGTACTAATGTGTACACTTGCATTCCACCGGAATGGGGGCGCACGCGCCCTGTCCGAAGGTCTTAAGACGGTTTCGATTCGATTGTCGGTCCGACATTCGAGGCATCAACTGTTAAACCTATTTCCGACCGGCGTCTTACGGTGGCACGCATTGTCAACGGGGTGGACCACTGGTGGTAGCAATTAAATGGCCCGGGCTGGGTTGTTTTCCGGCCCGGGTTGTGCCTCCCTCCCAAACGCGGAACGCACTCGATTCCGCTCGATAAGCACGCTGAGGAACAAAATGAATACTCATGTTCGAGCTTGCTTGCGGCGATTCAATTCGAAATCGACCACCCGTCCCATCCGTGTGGTCGGTGTTAAGGGTGCGGAAAATCTATACGTACGGAGCACACGCCCACGGAGCTCGGAGGTGTTGCTGGCATGCGTTGTAGGAAATCTGTGCCTAAATACCTGTCTTATTCACACTGGCGCTGCTCGCATGAGTTACGCGGAGTTGTTTGTGTTGGCGTGTGCCCTTGGCCGGAAGTATGCAAACCGAAGATCCGAGCGCGCGTTTTTTACAGGTGTCCGAAAGGGGTTTGGGAATTTTTAAGGATATTGATGTCGTTGAATAGTACAAAGGTGTGGAATTACACGATAGTGAGACGCTAGCTATTTGTATTAATGGTGAAACATATGAGTGTAGGAATTGCAATAATTGGTTATAAAATGTATAGTAACAACTCACTGAGTGTTGTACGACCTATTTACGATATTTAAAATGGAATGTATATTCAAATGTATATCAAAAGATTTATCGATCGCATATTAGGCGAGGATTAGTGCCATGGCGAATACACAACACACATGTTGCTGCTAACCAACCCGGTGAAGTCAATTTTTTTGTGGAGCATAGGTAGAATTTGGATGAGAAAGATTCTTATCATCGATTAAGAAGGTAACGCAGAAGATGAATAATATCCCGAACATTCATGTGAGAATTATCTGATTTGGTTTTGGAGAATTATCTGAATTATCTGATTTGATTTTTAATAATAATCTTAACTAAGCGAGATTATTTCGGTTGTCTGTGGTGTTCCTTTTTTCTTTAGGCATCGTTAATAAAAAAATATCAGTGTTGAAAATAGACACATGTTAGTAAAATGAACAAATGTAAAATTTGTAAAATATTTATATGATGTAAATGTTATTGTATAAAAAATACCGATATTAACTATTTTTCTGTAATTTAGTTTTATAATCGTACAGATTGATTCCATTACTCCATTACTTCCATTACTTAGACTCAATTTCAATGCTCAATTCTTCTTCTTTTTGGCGTAACGATGATCTATTCGATCATGCCGGCCTATACAGACTTTCGACACTTATTTAGTTCCACGCAGCCAGATAGTTAGTGTTTGCCACGGTGGACGGTCCATGCTAAACTTGATCCCATGATGGGCATATTATTAAGCTATTCGAGTTGCCGTTTGTACCGCGAGACTCCCAATCTCAAGTCAAAACAGTATGAATTGTTGGGCCTGATCTATTGAGCTATCTATCTTTTATCCATGTTTCATTGTATTTACTTCTTTATTATTATGATTATTGTTTATTTAATCTTCAACGGGCCGTATGGCCTAATTAAGATGTAACAGTTCAATAAAAA
>KI921388.1:5863-16834 GCA_000473525.2 Anopheles melas
TATTGCAGTTCGAAGTTGAAAAAAATACCCGGGTATCCGGTTGCCAACTTAAAGGTTAATTGCGCATCGGGTTGACTCTATCAACTCTATCACAGAGTCGAAGGGGATCTCACTTATTCTTGAATTATTAAGACTTCATAGGTTAAGACAAACCCATTCCAACTCACGAACAAATGACGAACCCTTATAGTATGTGCAAGTGATCCTGAAACTATACTAGTTCTGGCTATTATTTTCTACCTGTTTTGGTTTTGGAATTGCTCTTGGATCCATACCAGTTCCTGGACTAATTCTGATTCCATACCGGCCCTGGAATCTATATCGGTTCTGAAACTGATCTAAACAAACCTATATTAGCACTTGAACTGCATCTGATCGTGATTTCACCAGTTTGGGAACTGATCATAAAACTTTATCTGTACGGTTCTTGAAACTGATTCAGAATCTTTAATGGTTGTGGAACTTATCCCAAACCAATATTGGCCCTAGAACTGATCCTGAACACATCCCAGTCGGGAAATAGATTAAGGACCTATTTTGATCTTGGAACTGATACTGAACTTGTATAAATCTTGGAACAGATCCTGCTTAGAATCAGATTTATAGAGATATTGTAATCATTTTAATCAAAACCAGTCGCCTATGAGCGTTACGTAGTTTATGGATAATCCCTAAACATTACAATTTATCCCGAATTAATGACGCCGTCATTTTCGAAAAGACAACCTTCAATGTCAGCAAACAAAACCGCAGGAGAAATGTACATCTAATGATATAAAATGATGATCGAATTAAGGAGAGAGTGTGAGAGAAGACCTACCAGCAAACTCCAAAGCCACAATCTCCGAACGCAGATACATCATGATTCATCATTATGCTAACGTTCAATCGTATGATTTCCGGGGGACATTTCCATGATTTCCTTTGGCAAGATTTGTTATACATTTTATGAGAAGAAGACGCTCCACAAAATTTCAATTGCCCAATGTGTAGTCATGATTACCGCGATGAGTTTTCTCTTTATCGAATATTCCAATTGGTGGGCGCACGTACTGCACGATGCCAGCAGGATGATACGTACGTGTGTCTTCCCCCCTTTCAAAATGTCCTAATACCCATCAATATCCACAACACGGGACATGATGGCACAGATGAAACAAACATCCACACCCACGCTCCCTCCCCTGGAACACGTCTCTTCGGGAAGCCAAAAACATACAACCCGCACAAAAATTTTGCAACATTTTTCGATTACCTCATCGCTCGCTTTCGCTCGTTCGCAGCTCACTGAGCCACTGAGGGAAAGAGGGAACTTGAACGTGTCATGACCCCGATTTTCTTCTCCACAGTCTTTCTCTGTTAAAAGAAGAAAATGTTAAATCAGTGATCTGGAGAAGCCCGGTACCGGATCGTTTGAGGGTGAAATCGGATTCTTCAAAGCCGCCGGTTGGTTGGTTCATATGCTTTTCCACCCCCTTTTTGGTTCATTTTTGTGCCACCCCTGTTTGTGCCATCCCCTTTTCTTATTGTCATGTTTTATTTTCCGTGCGGTCGGGACGCAAAGCCTTTCTTTTGGCGGTTTTGGAAAATTATGTATCACTTCCGTGTTTTGCTTTTCTTTTGCGCCTGTTATCCACTCACCCAGTGAGTGTTCTGAGGCTTTTGCTTACCCATTTAAGATGATGGTTTTTCCGGGTCTTTTTTTTTTTTACGTCGTCATCTCTTTCCCCCCGTGAGCGCTCCCGTGACGCAGTGACATCGGCGTGACACTGCGTGACGCACTTGAAACGCACGTTTGGCTAACATCTTTTTCCTATTTTCGGAATCCCCGAAGGATTTACCCAAAGTGAGCGGAGAGGATGAACAAAAAAAAAACGAACGTTAAAGAAGGGAGAGCATCAGCCTCTGAAGAGGAAAATCAACGTGACAAAGCGCTATTTTTGAGCGGGCAGAGATTGTGGTGGTTTTTTTTTGGTCTGTTTCTTCTATCCCCACAGAAAGCCTTCTCTTTCGTTTCGTTCACTTTTCTACCATACTTGACATGTTTTCCCCTCCCCGGTTGTTCCTGCAGTGTCCTCCGGGTGTATTGGTTTTACTCTAATTTAAATTCAAGCCGAAATTGAATCAAAACGCACTTCACATGCTTGGAACCAGATTGTCGGCTGGTGCGGAAGGTTGGGTTGGTGGGTGTTTTTTTTTTTTGTCGAAGAAGCTAACCCAAAGGGTGGGTGTGGGGTTGCTTTGAGTGCTTTGTGGTTATGGGTGGTTGGTGATGAACACAGGACACTGAGCAGTAATCAAAATTTGGAGCATGTGTGGTGCGTGCCTGTTCAGCCTGGGTAGGAGCGAAAGAAGCCGCGGTGAGCCGCGTTTACCTAACAATGAGTTCACTTTTTTGTCAAGATTTGTTTTTTTTTGCTACTCGTGTATGTGATGATTTTTTGTGTGATTTAGGCCGAGAAGACCTACGAATCTCGTAGTGAAGTGCAGATCTTGTTGGAAGAATTTTAATTACACACGAACCTTCACTTTCAGTGACAAGTTGAAAGATTGAAGAATTTTATAATGAATTTAGCAGTAACTTAAGTCACCATTTGTGGTTATGAAGCAGTAATTAAAAGTAGGGTGAAGATAAAAATGAATGTTTTGTAACTTTTCGATAATGTTTGGTCAAATTATCTTTGTTAGTATATTTTGAAATTATTCACACATTTTCCAATATCATGTGGTTGTTAATAAAATCAAATACGTTTAAGAATCGAATTTCAAAATTTATTATTTTTACTTTTACGCTCTTTAGGATTAATTTGATATTTTAAACCATAGCTTTCGAGCTTTAATTACATTAAAGACACCTGAACAGTCCTAAGTAAAGCTCAATTAAATCTGATAAAATTGTATTCTATAAAAAAAAACTATTTTACACTATTATTTTGTTGTAAAAAGAAGGCAAGCAAAGCATTCAGATTAAGCTTTTAAATTAATAAAGAAAGCTTTCATAGGTTGTACCGTTATCTTTTGTGAATGTTTTGCCTTTTCTGTGTTTTTGTGCAAAGCATTCATAACCTTTATCGAATTATGAAAGTATTAAATTTGTGCTTCCTTTTTATTTGTGCACCTCATTGCTTAGCGGAACGGATTTCAGTTCAAACAGCAAAACAGTCAAGTAATAATGCCCCCGGAAGAAAAGGAAACAAAAAAAAAACCCCAAACCATCAACATTCTTTCACGGCCCAACTCTGCAAAGCTCCTTATAGCCCTTAGTCTTATTGGCGAAAGTATTTGTGGGGTATTAGCGCCGTGAAAGCGCCACCGGTTTTTAACACTGTCTGCACCGATCCGGAGATTTAGCTGATCGAAGGAGAACGAGAGGCCGCGGTAGCCGCGAGATTCCATTCCAGTTAGGACCTCCCGGACTCCCTCTACACGGAATGCTTCAATGCTTTAGGCAGAAGTGGAAGCAAACTTTAAACGCAGTGACAGGCGTATTTGAAACAGACGAATTCCGAGGAGTTATTTTGCGAAAAAAATAGGGAAACGGGGGGGAGTAAAATACTTTTCCTCAAAACTTCATTTCAAGCGATGCGCCCCATCCCGGTGCCCGATCGGTTTAGATTGGCGTTTGGATTTTTTGCAGCCTTTCAAGGGCTGACTTCAGTGTCAGTGTTACAAAAAAATAAAAACTCGGGCAGCACACCGGCCAAACCAGTAATTCCGAGGCGAGCCGGGCTAATAATGGCAAAAGAGGGATTAACCGTGATAATAACCTTGTAGCCTTTTTCCAGCGGAACGCACCACCGCACGCACTTCATCTGACCCCATTTTGCGTCTCCCTTAACCTCTAACGCCCAACCCCCTGTTTGAGTTTCTCTTTCATGTTTCATGCGCGCACAATCATTGACCCCAGGGCGGGCGGACGGGCTGGGGAGGTCCCGTGCCCGGGTCAATTTCTACTTGGGAAAAACTTGATTTAGGTCCGGTTGGATTTGTAATTAGCCGGCGGATGATTTTTCCACCGCCCAGCTCTCCTCCCCTACCCAAAGCCCTGAAAGATGAAAGGGCTGTCAAACTGTCGGTTTGAGTAAAATTGCGTGCTCTGGTGCTCGCGCCGGTCAGCTTCTGGCTTGCTGGCTTTGGAAGCTTCGAAGCGAAATTAGGCTTCTGAAAAATTCATTCCCTTTTTTGGTGTGTTTGTGTGTGTAACCGCTTGCGGATACAGGCAGGTGGTTAAGAGTGGCTGCTGCTGCCGAGGAAACTGGGACAAGCATTTCCACGCTTAAAGCGCAAACCAGTACCGCGTTCATTCGTTTTAAAATTGACGTTAAATTAATGTCACACAGAGCTGGCTGGGATGTTGCGACCAAAGGCCACCAAAGCCACCAAACTGCGATCTATTTCCGTATGTGTATGTGTGTGTGTGTAAGCACACAACCAATATCCGGGGGACCTGTGTGGTACTGGTGGTTAATTATGAGCGCATTATTTAGGGCAGCAACAGAGAGCGTTGTGCGCTGAAATTTGCTTCGACAAAAGCTTCAGCCGGTAAAGCATCTGTCATTAGTTTATTTTTAGCCAACGGAAAAAGCCGTGCTGTGTGTCCGCTAAAGGAAAAATCAATTAAGCTGTTGTGTGAGGGCGCAAAAGCAATAGAAAAAAAAAAACACGGAAAAACTAAAGCAGCGCACTGTGTCAGCCAATTGCCACAGGAAAAAAACACAAACACAAAACTCTCGATCGAGCGCCGTGCGGAAAAGGTGTGTTTATTATGATTAAATTTTAAACGTGAAAGGTACAACGCATTCCCCACATTCCACCCGTTAATACGTGAGCTAATGCTCGGACTACAGCTTAAAACTGTTATCTTCGGCAAGCGTTGGAACAGAACAAAAGGGTTCCCTATTTTCCGAGCTGCACACCGCACACACCCGACCCGATCCACGAGCGGGGTGATCAATTTTCTCACGTCTTTCATGCTGCAGATTTGCTTTTATTGTAACGATCAGTGCACCTTTTTTGTGTCCTTTTATTTAAAAAAAAAAGTATAAAGTCTCTCTGGGAAGAAAAAAACAACAAGAAGCAACCATACCTTCATGTCGGCAGCACTTGCTGAAATTGCAAATTTGACAATCTGCTTACGAGGATTATTGCTGAAAGTGCTGTGCGACGCAACTTTTTCTTCGTCTTTCGGCTGCGTAAAACCGGTGACACCGGTGGGGGGTGGGGAGGGCAGATTATTTGCCAAAAAAAAAAAAAACTAACTCCAAAATCCCTCCGCGTGTGTTGGGCTAAAGGTGGTCCACAAAGTGTACCATCTGGTTGGTATGTGTTTACTGTCTTTTTTTGTTTGTTTGTTTTGTTCAAAGGCTTTTAACGGCCTTTCTCCCTTCTGCAGGTTTTTTGAGCCATAAAAAGGTTTAATCTTGGCAGCATCGAAGAAAGTGTGTGCCGATTATGTGCTGTCGTGGGAAGGTCGCCGCACGTCAATTCTTTTTGGGCGATTTGGGCGAGACATTTTAAAGAATTTTCAAAGGTATTTTCGTATTTGGGTTTCACTTCAGTTCTTCAAAACTACCCGATAAAAAACCAAAACGACTCCAAAACTAAGAACACATTGTCTCATGATTTAGCGATGACACAGAAGGTAAAAAAAAAACCGCTCTCCGCCAAGCGTGAACCAAGCGGACACTGTAGAAGCCTTTTTTTTCCGCCGTACGAGAACCATCCTCGACGGCCCCCCGACGAGACCGACTCGGGGAGTATTTCAATTTTTAATGATTCCAATTTTCATCCCTCATTCAGGAGGGTGGAGGTGGTGGTGGAACAAAGGAGTTGGACCTCCAAATCCAGCCACGGACGACCCTGGATAAAGGTTTGGCTTTCTTTTTTTGTGTGTGTTATTCTCACTCCTAAAGCTCCAGCGTGCGAGCGAAAAGAAGAAAAGCCCGCTTCCAGAATAAACCTAGTTTGTGCCAGATTGCATAGTTTCCACGCCCTTAAAACTGCCGTTCGCTTCGCTCCCTGTATGTGTGTGTGTGTGTCAAATATCTGTCCCATATTTAGTGAAGGACGTGAGAAAGATCATCTGCTGCAGAGTCACGTACCACCAGCACCACCTGGGGAATAAAGGTCACGAGTTTTTGGAGGCAGAATTGGATATGAAAAAAAAAAGAACCTAACACGTTCCTAACGAATGAGGTACGATTTTACCTTCCGAAATTTAAATTCCAGCTCTTCTGCCTGGTCTGACCTGGTGTTTGGTGCTGTGCAAGGAGTGACCTGATAATGGAAAATTAAAAAAAAGGAACAAAGAAGGTTGTTTTAAAGATTTGTGGTTAATGTTATAAAGTGGAGTAGGAAAAAACCCATTTTTACCAACAGCGATTCAACGACAAAAAGTTTAGTTCCTAATTAACAGCAGTCCACCTCTCTCTCTCTCACACACACACACACACACACACACACACACACACACTCACCGGCAGCACGCTTTGGGCGCAACTTTGTGTGTTCGAAGTTCCTCCTCTAACCACGCGTGGAAGCTAAATAATATTTCCTAAACAGTTTTGCCTTCCAGAAAAGGTGAAACTTTTCCCCCAACAATCCCCATTTGATGCAGTTGAAAAAGACCTTTTGTTTCTGCCCCGGCGGGGTGGGGTGTAAATCACTTCATTGCGAGCTTAATTAGTTAATAAGGAGATGATTATTTTTCCACCAATTTCACCCATCGTCACATCCTTACAGCCAGCCCGCACCTGAACTTTTGCTACTTGCACTAATAATCCGGTTGCATCTCGAACGGACGATACAGTAGCAGCGTTTGGAGACGTAAAAAGTGGTATAATGTTGCTAGTAACTTGCCCACAAATGGAGAAACTAAGAGGGAAGAGGGGGTACCAATCATATCTCTTTCCATTAATCCGACGATGGCGATGGTTTTCTTTCCCTTCCCCGTAGCTTCGAGGCAGCAGTAAAAATTGACACTCTAGCACTCTCTCCGTGCGACAGTCTCTGGAAAGGGTTAAGCAACTTTGGCGATTGCAATTAAGTTGACAATCTTAATTAGAGCGCACCCGCGCCCACACCCAGCGCGAATGCACGCTGCCCGAAGTAATTACAGATAACGGGACCGTCCGGACCCGACCGGTCGCCAACTGACCATTACTTCGTTTTCCCGTGCCTCGGTCGCTCTCTCTCTCTCGCACCAGCTAAAGAGCTTCCCGAAGCTCTAATTCCGAGAAGTTCGATTAAAATCGATGAGCGAGTACGGAGCACCTGCAGCACCGAACTCATTCACGGGGAGCTGTGTTACACCATTCAACAACCACAAGGACTCCACAAACCCCTTTTCCCGCGTGTGAACAGCGCCGGTCAGTGATGGCAGTTTATCGAATGGGATGGCATCAATTGATATATTCAGGTTATTGAAGTATCGATTTTCGCCAGCCCTCACGTTGCCAATTTGCTTCCACTTGGTGGTTCGCTAGATGATGCCAGTTGCACACCGTTTTCCCCCGTTGTGTGTGTGTGTGTGTGTGCTAGTTGGATCTCTGGTGGGCGCAAGTTCATACTGCAAACCCGTTCCACTGCTGGACGATGTTGATTTGTGTTGCTATTTTTAGCCATCAATACTTTGTGTTCCCATCGCTTGGTTGGTGCGTTGAATATGTTCGGCATCGAAAAAAAAAACACTTGACAACTTTTACACACACACACACACACACACACACACACACACAGAGTTGTACTGTGTGCAATAGAACATATTGATCGAGGAACTAATCGATCGGGGAGATGCATAAGAAAAAACGAGTTGTAGGAAAAATCGATTTTTCCTGGACAACGAAAAACAGTCCAAAGCTCAACAGCATAGAACGAGCTCGAGCTTGTAACGAGTAGTGTGGGTCAGTCCGGTGAGTTTTATTTGCCATAGATGGAAGTTGATAGATAAAAACGGTTGATATCTGTGTCCGCAGTTGGTTGATTGGTCAGTTGGGTGAGTTCGAGCAGTTGCTAGCGAATGGGGAAATTCTCTTTTTATTTCTTTCCTCAGCGTTAGCTATTTTGAATCAATTTTTACTCGATCCTAGTAATGGGACCGGTTTTTTTTAGCTTCCTTTTGTGTGTGTGTGTGCGTTCAGAACGGCGCTCTGTAGAATGTTTTGTGACGTCCACTTTGCCCACAGTCCTTCGTCCCGAACAAAGCAACCAAATGAAATTCCACAAATAATCAAATACATGCGCCATAATTGAGCTAGTCTGCTTTTTCCTCCACCCCAACCACCATTGCAACAGTCCATTGACCTCGTTTTTCCTCGCTACAGGGGGGCACACATCACCACAACACATCACGACTTGATGTGGAGAAAATGGTCAAATTAATGTAGAAACGAAAAAATGAGGGAAAATCTAAAGTGAAATAAAATTGAAAATAACGAGCACATCAGTTGCTGTCTGTGTGTGTGTGTCAAATGTAGACAGCTAGTAGAAGCACTAATTAGCGATAATCCATGGCTGGTGGGTAGGACGGAATAGACACAGAGCAATACTATAAAACGGAGCAACAACAACAATAACAAAAAACTGCTGCTAACAACTATCACGTAATAGGGAAAGAACCACTTCAACACTAGTCGACTAGCTAATAACGCGAGTTTTTCCTTCCCGTTTTTTGACATCGCGGACAGTTCTTCCCATCGGGTACATTTCTCGGCGATAGAGCCGGCACTGCCGATAGTTTAGCATGAATAATTAAATCGAAACACAGAGCCTGGCACAGCTGGCGGCGGCTGCTGCTAGCTAGTCACCGCCATCGATTCCGATGAAAGCCAATCAATTATGAAAGCAGCAAAAATTGAGGCACGCAAACACATAAAAAGGCGTGTACAGCTATCGATTTGATAACAATTCCATGCTGCATATTTCAGGGCGAGAGTTTCGATGTGTTTTCGTTTTTTTTTCTATTGTAAAACTGAAACATTTTTTTGTTGCTTCCGTAGAATGTGGTAAAACCCATTTAAACTGATGTCAGCGGACACGTTCGTGGAAGTATTTTCACGGCAATTAAAACCGTTTAGTTATGCATGTCGAGGCTGTTGAATTCCACTAGCACATGGTGTATGACTTTCACAGCACATTTACAATGTTTGCTTAATCGATGTCAACCTTTTTCTTAGAGCCAATTTCAATGTTGGCATTTCCTCAGAAAAAAGGTGTGAGTTTTTCGCCATCACTTTGATGGCTCCTAATCGTTTGGATGGTTGACTTTTGTTGTTGACCTTTGTTGGGCTGGCCTTGTCTGTGTCATAAGCACTCGCACGGGACAGCTCCCGAAAGCTGTTACTATCGACCATATGCTAGCATGCCTTTCCTTTCACCAGTCGATTAAAATTAAATGCTGCAGGGGAAAGCATTCTGTTCCATATGGCTGTCCCAATGGCTCTACGTTTGGTCCATAAACATAGTCACTTTTCCAAAATGACACCTTCGCCGTATGCGTGTGCCCGGGAGATTGTCTGTAATTATGTGTGTCCCACCCACCACACCGCAGCTGTGCATGACAACGAACCACCGACCAAGATCATGTGCCACCTGTCCATTTCGGTAGCACAGGCCCGCCCCGGCGCAATAAGGCAGCACGCAACACAACGAGCGTTGCTCCGAAACTACACACCGGCTATTAACACAGCAAAACGGTCCAATTTGTTTGCCTGGAAGCTTCTGAAAGTCCCTGGGAGAGACATCAAACTTCTGCCAGGTCTGGCTGCTTGCTGGCACTGCTGGGGGAGTGCTATTTTGGCACCCTGCCCGGTTTGCCGAAGAAAACCTTCGAACATTTACACTTTCATCGCCTGTGTGCGGGGGCATTCATCGTTGTTTTGGCAAGCCGACGAGGGCGTTGTTTCGAATGTTGCAATTGTTAGTAGTTAGGGGCACGGTAGCTTGAGTCAGTGGACACAGTAACGAAAGCTCATGATGTGACTTTAATTCTTTTAAAGAGGCACATCCGTTTCTTTTGTCTTGAATTGATAGTTAACACACAATTTTCCTGCATGCGTTCATATGTCTAACATTATCTCAATCATCACTTGTATTGGGAAAGGATTCAATGCAATATTAAGCATGGTTTGCTAAGCAGCTTGCCTTCATTTAGGCGCTTTCGAATGAACAATAATAAACTTTAGGCACATTAGTTCAAGAAAACTTCCAAAAATACAATTTATTTACTTTAAGCATTATTAATTACCCCAATCAACAAATTCCCTTACATGTTACCCCAATCATCATACGCAGTTGGAAGAGATTTTATGCTTTAGGCAAAGATTTGCCATACCGTTTGCAAACTATTAGGCGCTTTGTAATGAAATATGCACAATTAGGCACAAATTGCTAAGCAGTTTGCATACCTTTAGACACACCTTGCAATGCAAATTGGCAAAAAAATTTGGTAAATTAGTCAAAAAAATCTAGCAATTCAAAATGAAACGATAAATTAGTTTAACCGATGATACAATAACCTCAATTAACACATATAAAGCAATCAACCTAAGCACTGGATTATTATGTTGCATTGGACATGGTTTGCTACGCCGTTTGCATACTTTTAGGCAGTTTGTAATGAAAATTGCTCTTGCTAATGATCTTTATTGCTCCAATAGCCATGAATGTATATGCCATTTGCATACCTTTAGGCGCTTTGCAATAAAAAAATATAAAGTTAGGTAAATTAGTCAAATAACGGCAGCAATTTGAAATGAAATGATTAAATTACTTTAAACATCAGCTATTTGATTGCATTACTCTTGCATATCATAATGCTAGCAGGTATGATTGCCCTCCGCGCATCAATTATAACTACTTTCTTATCATCATTTGTTACATGCCATGTGCCATTATTATTCAACATTCAACATGTTTACGGTAATGTCTGCTTAAGGCATCATTTGCCAACTGCCGTCTACATTTAATATAATG
>AXCO02008192.1:0-13639 GCA_000473525.2 Anopheles melas
TAGTTGACTCCGGATTCGGCTCCTGAGTCCGGAATCGGCTCCAAAATCGGCTCCAAAATCGGCTCCGGAATCTGAATCGATTTCATCATCAGAATTGGATCCGGAATTGATTCCGAACACGGAATCGGAATCGAGTAGGTCCAATTCCGAGCTGTGGTGGTACTATTATGTACAGCAAGCGCCGCTATAAAATATTATTTACGACATTGCGTGTCGCTGGTTTTGAGTTAATTGAATCAGGTGTCAACATCGTTAAAAATTCAATCGTTGTTCAGCATCACTCATTCCACGTTCGAACATTTATCGCGCAACATCCGCTTAGTAAAAGAAAACAAATAATAAACCACTGTAAACGTGAGTACTGCACCAACATCACGGGGTAGCGTCGATGGTCAGAGCCATGCTGTGAACGTGGCTCGTCGTCTCGTTAAGGCAGGCCCGGAAACGGCGAAAGTGATCGTGCTTTACTCCAAAAGGTCCGGAGCCCGGAGTCGTGCAAAACCGGAAACAGAATTCGCCAAACCAATCGACAGCCATCACCGGTGTTTGTGTGCGTCTTTCCCCCTTTGACCAAGACTCCGTGGAGTTGTGCTCAGTCCCCTCCTCCCTCCCACCCCGCAAGGTGGATGCGTTTGAAGCGTGATTGATTAAAATTCATTGCGTGCAGAACGCCATTTCCCTTGCCCCGTGGGGTATTTTGAACAATTTTATGGAATGTCACCAACTCCGAGAGTGTTTGTTGGTGTGTGTGTGTGTGTTTCGATGTGTTTTCAATCCGTACATCTCTGCTCGTTCATCCTGTTTGGATTCCATTTGGAACGCTAGAGGGTGGTGGACACCTTTTTTCCACCCATATTTGGGTCGCCGTGCATGGGGGAAAGTCGCCGCCGGCCAAACCAATCCCACATTGGGCGGACCCTTTTTTTATTTACTGGGACTTGGGACGAAAAATGCTATGATAGCAGTTTTAAATCGATCCGCGTGATACAAGCACCGGCTGTAATCGGAGGGTGTGTGTGTGTGTGTGTGTGTAGAGTGCTAGCGATCTATCGTTGCACATTTATTTCGCATTCGATTGGCCGGGCTGGTCCCGCTTTCGGAAATGTACTTCGGGCCATACTTCCGATTCGACACTGTCACCGGTCCTTTTTAATCAACTTTCCCGTTCCGTCCAGTGTGGTGTACGTATGTGTGCACCTCGGCAAACCCCGGAATCGCTTTATTGGTTGGACTTTTTTTTGCCTTCTCCTTCTCCTGTTAAATCCCATTTACACGCCTCATACCATGTTCTAGTTTGCTGCCAGATGCTTGCACAGCGTGGATTTAGACGGAAAAACAACAGCACGTAAACACGTTTCGAGGTTTTCAAATTGTACCTGGTACATTACGCTGCCACGGGGTTGCCCGATACAAACCATATCCCTTACCGTCTTACCGGTCGCTCGCAACAACCATAGAACGTGAAACAGTTCAGTGATTGATTGGATAAAATTGAAAGTTTTCCACCCATTTCCGTAGTTCGTTTCGGGGTTGATGTTTCAAACCTTTCTTTTTGTGCTGCTTCTATTTCGAGGATGACCGCTCGTTAGATGGGTGTGTGTGTGTGTTTTTTTTTTACTTTTCCACACCACGAACACGTATCCATAAACTTTTTGATTGAACCATTTTGGGGCAGTCTATTTTCGAATTTGGTTCCACTACGCTTCTGTGTTTTGGTACGGATTCTGCTTCTGTGCCGAAACATTGCCCGCAAGTCAGGCGAAGCAATCGTGCCCCCATCGGGCCTGTTAGTAATTTAGTTGTTAACTTCTACTGCTGGCATTTTCGATTGATGTTGTTATCGTGCTGTTGAATGTTTTTGCACGGCAACCATTTGTTGCGATACCCCAAAAAAAAAAACGCACTGTAATGCTGCAATGTTGTTATTGTTGTACTTTTGCTTCGGAAGTAGATTGTTGTAGCCATTAAATTGATTGATTTGTCTTTGCCGGTATCGCTTTAAAAGATAAAAGCGCTCGTTGAAATAAATAGCTTTAACACGCACGTTAAACCCTTAACTTCATCTGCATTGTATATAGCAGATGTGTTTGCCGAACAGTAAACCATCACCATTTCATCAGCATTCAATCAACAGTCGTTGTCCTTGGGCCCAGCATTCCAGCATCACCCGGATGGGAAGGAAAAAAAACATGAATAAAAATTAAATTAAACGGGAGAGCCCGCCTCGCGGCCTTAATTTGTTTGCACTCAACATAATCCTGAAGTGATGGTGTTGCCTCGAATGTGTTGTAAAATATGGTACTCGAAACACACACACACACACACACACATACATCCCGCAACTCGTGTGCCACTCAAGCCGTGTTAAGCCCTTCGCCGGCCCACCAGACCGGAAGTTGATGCGCGTGGCCAAATCATCGAAACACATGAAACTTTTGAGCGAAAGAACAGTGCGAACCAAAAAAAAAAAAAGTAAAAGTATCTCCCACTCCGCAACGGAACCGGTGGGAGGGGGCCATCCTCTTGTGCGTTTGCTTCGCAAATGCTCCATAAAGCATAAAGCCCCGAGAGCCCGGTTGTTTCGGCGGTCGGCTGGCGCGCTTGGCTCCGCCAAAGCCCCGGCAATGAGTTTGTAATTAAATTTTAATCTGATTTAATCACGCTGTTGCATAATTTAAGACCCATCGTTTAGGTGATCGCGCCAACGTAAAGCGCCAACGGGCGTATGCACTTGTACGTGTGTATGTGGGTGTGTGATTATGTTTGTGCATAAGTAAGGGCGTTCTCTTTGGCGGTGGTAACATTCAAGCCCTTCTCGACGCTGGACCGCTTGAGTACGGGTGGGTGAAAGAGCGGCTTTGGAAGAAGCTGGAAACGGTGACGACGGGCGCAACCCCAAACAACAGAACGATAAAGTTGTGCGTTTGTTTTGCGCCACACGACGATGAACGTGTTTTAATATTGGCAGCGTGTGCCGGAACAATATGCACGTTTATGATGCTTTATTCGTTGACAGGTTGGTGGTGGAAGAAAATCGGTAGTTAGCTGATGCCGGAGAGGAAGTAGATACACGGGACGGCATAGATATACAGCACGGCATAGATATAAAAAAAACAACAATAAATTCATCAGCGAAAGTGGTCGCCCTGTGAAGCGAAGGGATAGGCCTGGTTGCGGCATATTGTAGCATCAGCGTCAACCGATTATATGCTGCCTAGTGTGTATTGTGAGAAAGCGTCGTAAATGGAACCTAACCAGCCACACTCCCGTCCAGGTGTCAAGACGCCCAGGGGAATTTATTGAATGACGCAAACGCCAGGTTTTCAGATTTATGTACACAAGCTGGAGTCTCTTTTCTGGAGGTGGCAATGATCAAGGAATTGATTGCATAAATAACAGTTCAGTTTGATGATAATAATTTCAAAAAGTTGTGACATACTTTATTCTGAATTTGCATTGCCTTCTAACTGTACAATAAACAATCCATGATGATAATTCCTAGACACGCTCGTGAAAACGTAAAAGCACACCCATACTTGGCCCAAACCTGGCAAGTTCCGCAGTTGGCGCAAAAAAAAAAGCCGACACAAACACAACCGGGCGCCCTCCACCGGTGTGTTACGCAATGCACCGCTAATTTAGCCGTCGTTTTCGCTGTTGCCATCATCGGTCGTTTAGCAAAATGGCCCACTTTTGTGCCCGCGCTCGTCTTCGGCGCAGAAGATGGGCCGATTAGTTCGTGAACGCTATTACGCCGTAGTCGGGCGAGGAGGGACACCCCGTGCGGTGCGGTTCACGCAGTGGAAACTGAAAGTTTTGAATAAATTACCGACGATTGCATCTTTGCAGAGACGACGGAACGCAGGCGTGCACCACGGACAAACAGACAAGCAGCCTGGCCAGAGTGCAGCGTGCCTTAGCGCAAACCGCGTATGCTTTGAGGCGGTTGGTTGGTTTCTTCTTTGTCTACAACGTTTACTCGCTGTGCTCTGCCGAAGGTTAGAGGCTGGAGATTCGAGCGGTTTTTTGGCGTGTCGTTAGCAAGCTCATGCTTTCGACACACGATAGATGTATGATTTATCACTTTTTGTAGAAATTAAGTAACATGTGATCTAAGTGTAAATAATGGTTATTTGCCAAACTTAGGACATGTGCAATTTTCTCTTTTATATTGCGGATTAAGTTGGAGACAACAGCACTTTTCAATATCTTGATGACTAGTTATAACTGGAATATCTTTACGCGACTGGTTTAATCAAGTTTTTTAGACTCACTTTGGATTCATATGTTTGCTTCCTCATAGAATTGGATAATCTGTTGAACAGTCTCTGGACATTGGAAATTCCAGTTTCGTGTTACATTATGATTTATTGGATTCAAATATCGTTTGCTCAATCTGTTTTGTTTTCACATCCTGTCGGGTAGAACGTGCTGACCGAGCATGTCTATGCCGCGAAGTGGTGAAGTTCTGCATAGATCTCAAGACGAACATTACGCTGCAGCATCTGGAGTTTTCGCTTTAACATCTTCAAACTCTGCTTGTCGGGTTCACCTTCAACCTTACTATCCAGTCGTCAATTACGATCATTTTCACTCGAGCCATACTTGGCCATGTTTTCGCATGCATCCGTGAGCGAGAAACTTCCTCTGTCTGTTGAAGAAGCCGCTCCGACGCTATAGAGGCGTCCTCGTGTGTCTTTTTGGCACACGCGCCACTTCTTCGCCGAGCTGGCACCGACCGAGAGCCGACACAACATTGCCACGCTCGGTCTGCTGTGCATGAAAAGTGAAATGCGTTGATGCAGCCACGTGATGCACGACCGACATTGCCTACGGTGTCTCTGTTGCTCTGAAAGCTCACTTGCAAGAAGAAGCTTCTTCGCATATAAGGGGGAGTTGGTGCTGCGGTGCACAATCATCGACATCTGGTGCTCACTGCCGTCCCGTATGCACTCTGAGGGCCAATGCAATGATTTCGCTTATTGCGTGTGTGTGTGTGTGTGTGTGTGTGAGTGCAGGCTCTTCTTGTGAAGCCGTGCAGTGCCCGCGGGCTCTGATGTTGCACCAAGTTTTACCATTATGGGGAAGGTAATACAAGCCCAATAAATGTGTTGATTTGGCAGTTCGGGCCCGGCACGTACAGTCGCGCTCATTCGGTTCGAAGCAAATGAGCGAATTGCAACAGTGTAATTAATGTTGCATTCAAAGCTTTAAAAGGCTGTTGGGTGTTGTTTCTCAAAAAAAAACCTGGGAGAGTGGATCGAGCCTAAAGGAGATGTTTAAAAATGCCCTTCACAGCTTTGCTGCTGCACCCTGGACCAGATTGCACAACGACACTGCAATATCGCCTTTTACCCGTTTTTAATTGCATGCCACATGGTTTCGGAAAAAAAGGGGAATTGCTTTGCCCTAAATGACTCATTTTGTTTGGGTCATTTTTTTACTCCTTTCGATTTGCTTTGTTTCATGTGTGTGCGTTTTATGCACGCAATGGTGTTGATTGTGTATGTGTGGGTCTTTTAAACTGAAACCCCCAAAAAACTTAAATTGCTCTTTTTTGCCTCTATTTTGCGGGTTTGACGTTAATCGACATCAAGGGTGTGCACTTTTCAAGCGAACCGCAGGAGCTTGTGAAGGTTAATTCGAACAATTGGCAAATACGCATGCTGGTGTTGTTGTCAATGTAAGCAGCCGCAACGCAGTAGGTATACAATGTAAAAAAGTAATACAAAACAAAAATGTAGCTCCACAAGAAAAGCGACGATCTCGTTGTTGGCCGCTGTAACTGATGCAATCTAAATGAACAGCGGAGAGAAACAATGACAGCACCAATTTGTGGTGCTATTGTAAATTCAATGAATCGTTTCGCTGCTCATTAGCAGGCCGTCCCGCGCCTGACAGGCCGTCGCCCTCGCCCCAATCGGTCGCTCATTTAAAATCCAAAATGGCTTTTCATCGCATCGGTTCCATCGCTGCGCAGAGGCCCTGCTGGCGGCGCGTACAAGGCAACCGAATTATCCGCGTGTGCCGCGATCGATGCCTGCAGCCGACGGCCTTGGCATCATTAATCGAGACCAGAGCTAAGCGAAGCAAATCAACATCCGAGACCGCCAGGGGCACCAGTGGCATGAAAGTGCCCGCACCAACGTCCAGCACTCGCAGTTGCAGTTAACCCCTTTTTTGACCGGCGAATGCTTCGCATGTCTCCCAGGGTGAGCATTATTACTATGTCGACAATACTGATCGATTACGAGATATCGCACACAGCCAGTAATCGTACGAGTTGTTTTGCGGAATTGGAATTGGATATTAAAGCATACTTACCAAGCACAGCAGCGGCATGGCATTGCGTTCAAGTGTCTGCAAACTGAGCGGCAGGCTGTTCACATTTGCAATATCGAGATGTTCGATGGTGCTGGGTAACAGCTTCCAGCAGCAATGTGATGGGAAGTACAAAAAGTACCTACACCCTTTTCCCATAAATGAATGTTCCGGACCGCTCGGCTTGCTCGTAAACCAGTCACGGCACGGTAATGTTTAGCGGATCCGCTACTCTTTTCATTTAGTGATGGCTAGCCCAGCATTAAATGAACCCGATACCCCTACGCGTTGCCGTGCTGGTGAGTGGCCGTATCGTTGTACGGCCGGCATCGCACACTGACCGGCGTGACCTTTGTCTGAGATGGTGGCGTGTGATCGGGACCAAAGGTTAACAAATTTCGTCCGCTTCTGTGTGGAGCTGTACGCCGCTGCCGCAATGCTTTCAATCGATGGGACCCGATGTAATAAAAATGCGGTATGTGTATAATTTCTGGAGCAAACGTTATGACATCAAGTCATGGGATATTGTGCTAGAAATTAAATATCTCTACCTTTTGTGTGGTTGTGAGAGTATATTTGCATGCAATTACAAATGAATAAGTGTGATTAAGGTAGTGCTAGGCGATCACTTACTATGGTTGATTTACAAAGTTTTACAACTTAAATTTAGTAAAATGTTTCTTGCGTTTTCCCGCGCCCGCCGTAACGTTGCGGCACTCTGGCTCGTCGTCTGCCGGTCTGAGTGCTAAATCATGTGGCCGTTGTGACCTTTTCGATGTCCGGAATATTAGTGCACTGGAAGGCAAAAGAGGGAAAACCTCTCTCGTGACCTCCATCGTGTGTGCAGAGGCGAGACGCGCCACGACGGCCTGTGATGAAAGGCGTGAAGTAATGGCGTGAGTTTCAGCTTTTCTTTTCGTTCTCTCGCTCCGGTCACGCACACAAAAAAGAAGAAGAAAAAAAAACGCTCCGAGATGGTTTCATTTGTTAACGGGTCACCATAATCGCCATTACTCCCGGCGGGTAGAACTGGGTGGACAGGTACGGACGCCCGAGTCGCCCATCGATCATAACCCTCAGTTGCCCCCTTTTCGCGTAATGTTTCCCCCCGTTCGGCTGTCTCGTACCGCACCGATTCGTTTGCGTTACGATTGCGGCGTAAAGTAAAGAGTTTATCACGTTCCCCGAGGCCCCCTGATTAGCATGGTGGAACTTGTGGCAGCATTCATTTTTAATCGATTTCAATGTACGTATTCGTGGAACCGGGGGGGGGGGGGGGGCTTAATCATTGTCGGTCACGCAATTTGGTTTTGATCGTTGGTTGACATTATTTTTATACGAAACATTTCTTTTACAGATTAATTGATTGATTACACAGCAAGGAGGCAGGAGAGAAAATGGATATGAAGGAACATTTTGTTTTGAACCTTTTTGGGATAAAACTGCGTTGACATACAGTTCCAAATGAGGCATGGAATTGGTTATCGTGTAGCGCACACCCAAATGCCGAGCGAAGCGAAATAACCAAATGCCGACCCGAAATGTTTATATACTGCAGATGAATAAAAATTGTTCGTTTCACCTCTGGCAATTGGAGAATGGCGTGAATACCTGCTACACTACGTAATACAGCTTGCACTAACTCCCATTACCACGCATTTCGGCTTCATTCTCGAAGCCCGAACCGATCACGCACACCACCAGCAAGCGTAACCCACAATTAGTGGCAACCGATCGTGTGCATTACTGGTGGGCTGGCGGGAGATGCTTTTATCATCTCATCAGCTCCATAAACATTTCAATGACCTCGGCATTGGCAATATAGTTTTGGCAGCATTAATTTCAGCACCCTTCCATTCCCATTCACAGGGAGAGACGGGGGGGCGGGAGCAGTACGATAAGTTCGCCATTGCCGAATGCCAACTCCCGGGCACCCCGCGCGCGCTCCACCAAGCATGAAAACATTGGCAGAATTTCGGAGATCGGTTTACAGTGCGGGAAGGGATAGTTTTTATTTTTGCTTTTTTGCCGAACCTTTTAGCCCGTGCGACTTAGCGGCGGGCGGATATTATAAGATGAACGCATGAGTGCCGCCCTGCTGCTTGCTGCTGCCGGGCACCGCATAAAGATTAGCGCTAATGGGGTGGGCCGCATACATTGACTAGCGGAAGTGAAATATTGTAAAAGATGTTGATTGATAGACGGGCCATGTGTATGTGTGTCTGTATGTGCTTTTAAACATTCGTTACACGAGAAATTAATTTGCTACAGTTTGCTTGGTGTTGTTGTTTTGATAGGAGCTAACGCAACTCCAACCATCATGGTGCAGCATTTTTTGTTTGTTTGTATGCTGTCGATGTTTCATTTATTTTATGAAACGTTCTTTAAAAAACTGGTTTGTTTTGTATGATTGTACTCTATTTTGTCTCTAGTGTTTATCTTGCTCTTGCACACATGTTGATGCATTTAAGTGTTTGCTATTCGCATCACAAAGCTCCGCCGTCAGCTTCGTGTGTACAACACCCTCAACACCTAAGCCCTCATGCTCAAGCAGTTAAAGTTCTAGTGTGCTCATCAGTGCCCAACTATGTCGGCCATTTAATTAGGTTGTGCTTCGCGCGTTACGAATCCACCCTCTCCTTCGCTGGGCAAGTAGATGATAAAATCAAAAACAGGTCAAGATGCCCGAAGCAACAGTGTGTGTGTGTGTGTGTGGGTAGCCCGTTTACATCCAAATCCCAAGATCCATCCCCTCTCCAAATTCCAACTTCCCATAAGCTGCCCGTAGTAGCTGTCGTGGCGAAGCAGCTGCTACTTGTGTACATCGAACCAATTTGGAGGATAGCTACAGCCCTGGCCTGGCCTACCGCCGAGTGATTTGAGAAATGTAACAGGAAAAGCTTCCCCGAAACGAAGGCTGCAGGTGCTCATGTACCGACCCACTTAACCTACTATCCGCTAGCCGGATAATGCTGACCAATTTATGATATCTAATGCTCAAATAATGAACCTTCACGCCGGAAGCGCCATTCCATTTCATCAGGTATTCGCGCTGACGGTGTGGCGTGGTAAGAAGGTGGACGGTTTTGCTATCTTTTCCTTTCCTTGATGGGCTCTCGATGGAACGGTGCGGTCGGGTGGTCGGGGTGGAGTTTTCTTCGGTGCGGAAGAGCCAGTCCGCGGGAGAAGAGAACACACGCACGGTTACGAAATGGCAATGGCGAGATGAGTTGAGCACGGTGCGAATAGCAATTTTACGATCCAATACCATCGGGCATCGGGCGAAGAGACATGAGCAGAGAGAGAGAGAGAGAAAGAGAGACAGAGGGAGAGGAAGCAACAACAAAAAAAAATAAATTGTTACAACAGAGATTGCGTGGGCGCCCGACCGAACACAAAATGGGAAGTGTCGGGTTTTGGGCGCTGTTGTTTATTTATTGTAATGGTGTTGGTAGTGGCGCAACGCTCCTGGGAAACGCTCCAAGACAGGCTCCGGCCTACGAGAAGATCCATCCGGTCCGGGTACCGCCATTTCCCTGGGATTGTTTGCAAATGCGTGTACGCGGCGGGAACGACGGTTTGGGGGAAAAATAATAAACGAACGCCGCAGCCGGGCATCAAGCAAAAGGGGGTGGAAAGAGTCGGCAGCGTTGCCCTCAACTCGTGTTTGTTGGTGTTTTATAAGTTTACAACAATAGCATAACTTTATGCTGGCCAAATCACGCACTTCGCAATCTGCTTTGCGCGAGCAACGCTCGAAAACGGGTGTTGTTGGGCCACCAGGCATGGGCAAGGGTGAGACATATCTCCAGCCACAGCGCCTCGATCAGGAAACGGAATAAGCGCACGACAAAGGGATAGGGAGAAAGAGAGAGAGACGGCGCTGGACGGCGTCGGAAGAATGCAGTACGGTAATCTGTAACTTTTATTTTCATTACTATCTTACACTTTGTTTTGGTTATTCGTTCGAAGTTTTGCTTTCTTTGCGTGTACCGTGTGTCCCCGTTTTTTTTCCTTATCGCCCCCGTTCTCCACAGCGTACAGATCTTTACGAAGCCACATGCTGTGTTTTACTTTCGCCCGAAGGGGTGTGTGGTACGGTGCGCCACGGTTTGCGGTGGCTGCGTTTGGGCGGCCATAAAATTATCTTGCTCATTTGTAACGCCCCGGCCTGTGATGAGCCTTCTTGTGTAGGAGAGTACCACTAACAAATTGGACTGATTGGGAAGTTTGAACAAATCTCGCATCCCCCCAATCGCTCAAACTTGACTTTGTACCTAGTGGATGGAATTCATGCGCTGTTTATTTATTCATTTGCATGCCATCTGGGGGTTTGAGATGCTTGCAAAGCGTAAGATATGAGGAATTTTCCTTAAAATTTGTACTGCTGTTCCCAACGTTGTTCCCAAAAAAAAAGCAATTTCCCAAAAAAAGCGACAGACCCGGCGTGTGTTGTGGTGCTTACGAAATCGTTTTCCCGACGCCAGAGTCCACGGGACCGACCAAAACACTTTTCTTTCCATTCCCACTGACCCGCATTCGGCGATGGTGTGGTGGTGGTGTAGTGACCGTGTGCAATGCGCATTTTCGCACCTCGTTCACGCCAGCGCCCGCCGCCCGGTGAAGTGGCCTCTCGCTGAAAGCGCATTGTGCCTACCGCAGCGCAATTGTGTTGATTCGTTACAGCTTCCTTCCGTTCCTCCCCGCACAGTGCTTCTCTCCCACTCCCTTCTCCCCGACCTTCTGCATCAGTGGGGACCATCATGCATCAGTGTATTACTTCATCAGTTTGCTTCCGAGTCGAATTTAAAGCGCGCTCGATTCGAAACGCATAGCGTGCGCAGCTCAATTTCCATGCGGCGAGAGCTGAACGCGCTTCGACATTCTGTGGTTTGGGTGCGTTTTATGCCAGGGTTCAGGGTGAATTTAGAGAACGATGCCACCCGCTCGGTTTGGGGCGGCACAGCTGCGGCTGGCTGTGTGAGATGCTGTGCGGTGGCCATGAGATAATTGTTCGATCATTGTCTTTCATGGCTTCCCACACGGCATGGTACGGCAGGCAGTGGCACAGCTGGAAAGCTGTGGTGGCGCCCCCCAAGGGGGGTTATTTGGAACAGTAGCAGCGCAACACGTGGTGATTGTTTGTCTTTGTTCAGGGGCTAGCAAACCGACACAGTTTGCGTAACCAAAACAAACTCAAAAAACTCTCCCCCGTGCGTATGTGTGTGTTTGCGAGTCAGAAAGGTGATACAGCTGTATTTTTCACTTGTGCAGAAAGTGTTTGAAAGATCTCAAAAGGTGTAACTAATAATTTGGTATACTTTTTGACAGTAAAGCTTAAAGCAGTAAAGTTTTTCAACTCATGACTTACTTAAAATTGGGTCCTATTTTTAAATGAGTTTACTAACGAGTTGTTGTTTTCATATTAATAGAGGCGTTGGATCTCTCAGGGCCTCTTTCATCGCTAACTAACGAATCATTGAAGTTAAGTGGCCAATGTCAACAACTGTAAAGCTTGCTACCTCCAAATGCTATATGATTGCTTCATATTCATAAAATCATCTTCAATGTGTATGCAAAAAAAAAGTGGAATTGCCTGGTCAAACTTAAGGCATAACTTTCGATGAGCTTACCTTTTTAATGGTCACGCATTGTTGGCGTTATGTTTTTCACCGACTTAAAGAGGATATTTTGCCCTCCTCGGTGCTGTCCTGTAATGGGAGGCTAAAATGTTAAATTGTTGCTGCCCCTTGCAGACACTTTTTCTTGCGCAGGGGAAGGCCTTACTTGGGGTTGGGGCCAGTCGCTCAGTTCCAGGCAAGGTAAACAAATTGGATTATTGTAAGTAATGAGCGTAATAAGCGGGGATGCATTCTTAAGCCTCAGTTCGCATTTTACCGCCAGTAAGCTCCTCAACGATGTTGTTGAGCAGTTTAGAAGCCGCCATTGCTTTCAGTGTATTTGAGTTGGGCTTTACCTATTTGCTTTTACGGTCTAGTTGGAGGATTAGTGTTGTGGAGGAAGAGCTGCCAAAGAAATATGATCCTGTGATGATATTTACTAAATAACTGTTCCAATACAAACAACTTGTCGGGTTTTAGCATCGAAACAAACTTTACATTATTCCATATTTCTCGATGTTAACCAATGTTTAATTGATAGTTGATTGTGATAACAAGCACTTTCGATACATTATATAATTTTAATGCTATTCTTACAACATTTTATTTTCAGGTAGGTGATATGGACATCTAAACCAAGAATCCCTTGTAGAATAAAGGTTGGTGCACTAGCTTACACTTACTTAGCTCTACAAATATACACTTCAGATTGAAAATCATTCGAAAAAATTAGTTTAACAACCAAAATACTAATAGTTGGCACTAATAGCTACCACAAAATGTTTCTTTTAGTGTCGAAATTAACAAAAACTTTAACCTAAATCAATCAATAATTCCGATTTTCACTATTGGTCGCAGAAAAATGTAACATCTGGCTTTAACTTACTTTCAAAGCCATATCCATCCGGATTGACAACGTACACTAACAGGCAAACCTTGTTGAAGGTGTCGAAAAATGCGCCAACCATCATCCTCCATCACTGCTGCTGCATTGCCGTTGGCTCAGGGAAATGTGTTCGCCGACCGATAACACCGGAACCTGTTATTGTTATCATTCTCGGTGTGGTGTTGCTTTTTCTTGATTTTTTTATCGTTATTACTTGCCGCCGCGCGTCCTACGGGATGTGACTTGTGCCTTTTTGGCATCGAAGTCGTCGCTGCACGATTGAATTGAGCTGCGCAGTTTCGCTTCACTTGCCAAAGCAGCACTTTGAATGATACTTTCCACATGTGAGTGTGTTGGCAACAAAAAAAAAAGGCTTGGTAAAGAATCGTCATGCCGAAGCGCTAGACAATCTTTCGGTCGTTGACGACGGAAATGCGAACGATAAACGCAAACGGTGTGGCAAGATACTCCTCAAGTACTTCCCGCGGTTTTCTATGCCACAAACGCAGCAATGGAAAAAAAAGTTGCCCAAGGAAAGAGAGCATGGAGTGGTGGGCAAGTATGGGCAAGCTCTCTGCACTGTGTAACGTCGCTGGGAAATTGAATTTGTACAAAGCTGTGTGCTGGTGGTGAAGCACGACGGCGGGAGGAGGTGTGGCCAGGTTCGTACATCGACAGAGAAAGAGAGCGAGAGAGAGAGAGAGAGAGAGAGAGAGAGGGGGGCTGTATTGTTCCACCTCGAACATCCTTTTTCGAGAAGGATCTTGGTCGTGTATGGGAATGTTACTAGATGGGTTAGAATCCTTGACGC
>AXCO02008194.1:0-13700 GCA_000473525.2 Anopheles melas
ATGTATTTCAATCCATTTGGACCAATGCAGATTGATAGGAATTATTGACTAAATAACATTGGAGTCGGTTTGAAAACTCTTAAGAGTGTCTCCGGTAGTGAACTGACCAACAGAAAATAGTTATTTACCTTGA
The DNA here is from genome assembly GCA_000473525.2 of Anopheles melas. Classification (NCBI taxonomy): domain Eukaryota; kingdom Metazoa; phylum Arthropoda; class Insecta; order Diptera; family Culicidae; genus Anopheles; species Anopheles melas. Next base: position 134 of record AXCO02008194.1, read on the forward strand.
CATCAGTGTCTAATAGGGGCCAGACATATGTTTAATTGATTTTAGTACTTCTAGATTATAATGAAATGCAATAATAACATGTTGCATTGAACAAAATGAGATTTTTAACATTCACCCTTTAGCTAAAAATATGTTTAAAGTGGTCTTCAACTACATTATTTGCACAACAAAGTGGCTCTTAAACTGAAATGATCATCTAATCATATTTAAATGGGTATATAGTCTAACTCACTATCAATGCTATTATAACTGACCGTTTCTAATCCGTAACATGAAACATAATATAAACTAGAAGAAGCTTTTACAAAATATTGAAATTAATTTACTCTTAACTAAATTGTTATAATAAAGGCAAGGCATCCCGAAAAGGACAACTTGCTGCAACCCGTCTCAAATATCAAACTACTTAATTCTGACGAAACTTTCGTAACGTTGTTTTGTTTCCGCACCGTTGGCTTATCGTGTCCGTCAAACTAAAAACTAACTACCTCACCACTACCCGTCCTCGTCCCGGGTTGGCGGGAAAAGTGTCTCACCATTTTTCCTACCGCCTCGCCCGAATGGCAGCTGCCCATTGCGCTAGAAAGGCAACCCTGCCAGGCAAGGCTCTGCTACGAACCCCTTCGCCGTACAATACGGTGAAAGGCAAGCGTACCGGTTTCCCTCGCTTCCCCCCGCTAGCAACCACAGTTTCCGCGCAGGTTTCTGGAAAGGCTAAAAGGTGGTCAGAAAAATACTGAAATAAAACCCAAGCGTACACCACGGTAACACCTTGCGTGATTGCTCCGTGTGCAAAAGTGTTTCCGACCAGGCGGCGGTGGCGGGGCTTCACCGAACCGGTTCGAGCAGTTTGGGCCAGCTCGAGGAGGACAATAAAATGTAAATGGCCATCCCCCAAACCCCAAGACCTTAGCTCGTGGTTTCTCCTTGCCCCCACAGCTCAGTTCGCTTGTGTCCAGCGACTCAAACGAAAAACAGACCCAACAGCGCCCCGTGGCTTGGAACGAATGGTAGTAGCCTGTAACAGACAGCGGACAGCTCTAGTTCAGCATTCCGTGGTCAAGCCCCGTTCCGAAGTGCGAAGCGAAGCGGGCAAACCCCACTGCTCCCACCGTCCTCGTTTCCACACGTTGGCTCTTGGCCGTCGGGGCCAGGCCCCGCTAGAGAGGATTATCTTTCGATGTGGAAATTCGATTCGGTGTCGTCCACGTAAACATCAGCCACGGGCGCATGAAGAAAAGCGCCGTTTTGGGAAGGTTTTTTTTGGTGTTTGGTGAAGATTTTTCCCTCACTAATCCCACCACCCTCCAACCAACCCAACTGCCCCACAAAAAAGGGGACCGTTTTTCTCGTTCATTTTTCCACGGACGAACGGACGGCGGCGTTGCCCAATCATAACTCATCCGCCGCAGTTCGCTCGCGGTTGCGTTTTCCTTCCCATTGGCTCTTGCTGGTGTGCTTTTTATGGCACCTTCCCACCCCTGGGCCGTCGTAAATTATGAGCGTAATTTTTATTTTCTGAAAATTTTAATTAAATTAACTTAATTAGCTAACATCGGGGGGCGCTTAGCAGGCGGAGCGCGATCGTATTTCTCTTCACACCAGCTGGCGCTTGCGTGCGCGATCGCGAGGGGCAACTTCTGCAACTCGGAAAGCCACAGAAACGGTAGCGAAGAGTTAGCAAAGTGTGTAGGTGTCGGCCGATTATCACAACCGGAAACCGGAACCCGTAATCCGGAAGCTTGTTGAGAATGTATTACACTGCAGATGGAGGGCCAGTAATGAATTCATAATATTGTCGATGATCGAAGGCAAGCTGTGGGTTTGAAGTAAGCGTTATAAGGTCCTTTTTTGCACTACAAGTACAAGCTTGGACTACCAACAGTGTCTTTGAAATATGGTCTATTAATGAGAGCATGATTTAATTATGAGTTGCCTTTCGTTTTACTGAAAGAACTGATGGTTATGTGTGTTTTAGCTTATTGTATTTCCTGCTTGTGCGCTATTTTCTGCCCTACTCGCCATTCATGCTGACCCATCCCATTCCCATAAATAGTGATCATAAATACACCTTCTAAATGGCACACGGTGCCGGTACAACGCCATCCTCGCACCGCAAATGGGGCCATGATTTGTGATGTCCAGCGCGAGAACGCACGTGCGCTACTGTGCGAGGTGTTACTGTTGCGTGGAAAATAGCCATTGTCGCAATGGTGTGTGTGGAAGGTGTGGAACAGTATGGCGCGGCTTGAACGAACCACAGACTTTCAGGTGAAAGTTATCCTTGGGAGCTGCCCGGTTGCAATAAAGACATATTTTTACGCATGAAATATGGCTGCCCGTTAGGGGTGTGCGCCATTTTTTCTTGAACCAAGCCCGTAACAAGTCCTTCAGCCGTGGCGACACAACGGCACGGCAGACGGTTGGCATGGGGGAAGGTGAATCATGCTGAGGCTTAAACTGTCAAACAAACGAGCCTCAGCGTGGTCGGAACAGACATTGAACTAAAATTACATTTTTCCTAACTATTTGCTGCACACAACAAAGCGTCTAACAATGCAGAAACAATGATCGTGAGTTGTAAAATGGTCACAGGACACTTATGATCACTGCACGTATCCCATAGGGTGATATGTCGTTGCAATTGAGCCTGCCGAGGTGATGAAGAAAGGTGGATTAGGACAACAAAACGACACAACACAGTGCGCACCACCCGATCCCAGATGATCTTGGGGGTTTGTTGAAAAGGGACCAGAACCAATTTACGATCAGTGTCTGTGTGGATGGTATTGCTGCAATTGCTGCAATTACTGTGCTGCTAGTGTGATGACAGTTCCTCCGTAAACGATCGACCTTTTTGCGTCCTCCGAATGGAAAGGTTGTGAATGATTTCTTTCTATTTTGTTTGTAAATGTTGCATTACACACACTTTCCCTTACTCGTTTATGATAGTCGCAAAGGTGGGCTAAGGGTAGATCTACCAAATGTTTCAAACCCGTCAAATGACATACCGTTTAGAATGATTTGTTCGCATTGTAGGAAAACAAAAAAAAAACTAAATAATTTGAAAAACCTTTCCTTTCATTTTAAAAAGCATAATGTTATGGCAGTTGTCGCCAGAGAATAGTTTTACGATTAAGTAATAAATATGTTTTGTTTGAATTGAACAATTTTATGTGGCAATGCTTTATGTCTTTTAGTGCTACTACAAAAGAGCAGAATTGGAAGCTATAATACAATATTTATGTATTGAATACTTTCAGCAACGGACAGGATTGGGCATGAAATATAAATGCATAGAGATTTATTTCAGTAATGATTTTGCGGTAATTTGACAAATTTGTTCAATGAAAATAATAGACTGTTGGCTACACTGGGGTTGAACATAATTTCGTTAAACCTAGCAAGTCCTATTGGTACTAGACTAAAACATCTATAGGGAAACTGGGGGTAGTTTCGACACCTTAAGGTTTTCCCCTGATTGCAATACTTTTGTCAATGTAAACTTACTAGTAGTTGCATCAAGACTGCAGTGGGGGAAAGATCGACTCCATGATGGGGTAAAATCGACACCTTGTGGGGTGATTACGGCACATTGGTTATAACTTTTAAAATAACAATCTCTGGTGGCCTGTTGTTTTTCATTCAAGTCCAAAAAAGTATTTCGTACCAATTTTAAGAAAAAATAACATAAAATATTATTAAAATATAAAAAAAAATGAAGTCAAGTCAAATTAGCAAGAACAAAAATCTTGCTACAAATAGCAAAGAACCAGACTCTATATAGTAGAAGCTATGGAGATAGAATCTGGTTTACGAAATGAATCGTTAAGATTTCTAAAAAAATCCTTGCAGCCAGTATCTTCCAGCAATCTTCTTCTTTTTTTTCATAAAATCAAAGGGTGTTCAATTTTAGTTTTCTCTGCCAACTCGAAAGCCAAAAGTCGAACGGTCGTCAATGTGATTCCATACTAGCGACTATTTCTCCTTGGTTTGTTGACATTGCGAGTTTTAAAGCTTCCAAGGTATTTTTAATCGAGTGTTTGCTCTTTACATTCGCCTGTGATCTTTACATTTGCTGTACATAGTTACGTGACATATCTAGAAAATAATGGCACTTTCAAATTGCGATATAAAAAAAGGTAACATGCTACAAATAAGCCTTACACTACTACCGAATGTGATGTCGATTTTACCCCCCATTGGCCACACAAGTTTTAGTGACATGTTATACTATATAGTCTAATATAAAAATTACGCACTTTGTTACAGAACTAATGAATAGTGTTTATAAAACAATACTATTAACATGGAAACTATAATTTTGTTGAATAATTGCCACAATTCCTTAAGTCCCAGAAGTAAAAAATTATATCGCGCAGTCAATCAGAACCACCATGTGTTTATTTTGTTGTTTTTTGACAATTGACAGGTATCTGATCATTGAAATGTGACTCAAATATTCGAAACAGTTAATATAAATATGGTGCACCCTTTCTTCAATTTTTCTTCAAAAAGTTCTATAAATACTAAAACGGCAAGGTGTCGATCTTACGCACAGTGTCGAATCAACCGTGACTTTCCCTATCTTCTTCTTTGGCACAACAACCGCCATCGGTCAAGGCCTGCCTGTACCCACTAGTGAAGTGAGTTTGGCTTTCAGTGACTTATTGTTACCATAGTAGGATAGTCAAGTCCTACATATGGGGACGCGGTCTATCCGGGACTTGAACCCATGACGGGCATGTTGTTGTTCCCTATATGAGTTATTAAAAAATATTGCGGATAAAAACCAACCTTAGGAAAAAAAAATATACAGGTGGAGGTTCGGCATGGTAATTGATGACAAAGGATGGTAACAAATATGAAGGAAGGGTAATAAGGGGAAGTAGAAAAGGAAGTAACAGCATGGAGAACCATAGTGAATGAAATAAGCAGCGGATGTTGGTACTTTTTTATCACGAACGGAAAGCACGTGAGGACAACAAGCATGTCCCTGTAGTAGTATTTACCATAAAATGAGCAAAAATAGCTTATTTTGGAAACAATTTAGGATATTTTTGACCATTTGTATTGTTTTTACCAAAAAAAAGGACAGATAAGGAATTTCACTTCATTAATTACCACTGGACTAAATTCGAATATCCAGTTAAATGAAAAATTGCAGGGCTGGGTTGTCTACAAACATTATAGCGTGCTATATTCAAACATTTTAAACAATTTAAAAAAATTAAAATCATACATCTAAACAATTCAGCTAATAATAATCTTTCACTAATTTATTGTGTTTAATGGTAAAAATGGTTATTTTTGAGAAGATGAAACGCACTTCAATCGCATCTCACTTCGTTTCATTTAAACACAACCTGTACCACTACAACATCAATATTGGTACATTTACCCTATCACATTTGATTCAATTTCATTGCATGAAACCTTTCTCATTTTCTAATCTCATTGCTGTTTAAAGACATCAGGTGTTTAAATCAAGCATTTCAATGGTTTTAGCGATAGAATATTTAGGAAAAAGTTATTGGAACAGAGGGTATTGGAAGATGAAACATGCCTTCACAAACCAATACCAAACCAGCGTAAAGGGTACATATTCCAACCGGTGGTCAACATAGATTTCCCGCACCACCGGGTTCCCGTAAACCTTCCATTAAACTGTACGGGACCGTTCCATTCTAAACGCTAAACATCATAAATAATGGTTTATGATCGACGAAAAGTTTCGACCCGAGGTTTTGTTTTCTTCATGTTTTGTTTACGATGTAATAAACGGGCGTGCTAAAACAAAGCACCATTTGATGAGGTAGCCACTCGGTTTGTCACAAACAAATAAATCTCGTATTTAAAAACTCACTATCAGAAGCAGAAGCAATGTAGTTTGGTGCTTTTACTGCACGTCAAAACAAATCCGAAAGCGATCGTTAATTCACATGTGTTTATAACCGAGTTTTGTGTGTAATGATGGCTCGTTTCATCCCGATTTGTCGGATATTTGTGATGTAGTGCAAAAGCAAAGAAACTAGTCCCACACAAACAAGTGGCTAGTCCTAGTCCCACTAGAAACTAGTCCCACACAAACAAGTGTTTTATTTGTAGATCATCATCGTGGTACTTTAGATTATAGATTTGATTATTTTGAAGATAGTAAAGATACTTCTACTATTCGCGATCGGTGAAACTGCGTTGTTTAGATCATTGAATGTGCACTCAAAAGTGCTATGAATTTCACCATTCATGCATCGCCGTGTGGACAAAACATTTATCAAATTTATGTTACTTCAATTCTTTTCGAAAAACGATGAAGAGCGCGTGGCAAACATGTATTAATCAAGCAAAGAGAGGCTTATGGAATTATTGATACAGTTGCTCGGATGACATAGATTTTCGCGATCATTCTCAGATCTAATTTAAGTTGAAACATGATCAAAACGTTTAAAAGATGTTACATCTTTCAAAATGTATTTTTTGTAATCCAATATTCCATACTTTAAACTTTCCAATTTCTTAGTGTGTTGCATAATTGTAACTTACTAATGATATAACAATGACATAGTTTGTCATGTATTACATTTGGCAAACTAAGTGTATCAGCAGAATATTGATTTTTTTTTCGGTTCATACACAATATAAAATAATGAATTTAAACGCAGAGAACATAAATTAACAATTAATATATGTTATTTATATATTATCAGTAAACAATTCACCAAGCAATTTCTGCAACATTTGAATTTATTCTCAGATGTAATAGTTAATAAATTATAAAAAATATCATTGTGATCAATAGATCAGTCATTGAATTTAATTACATTATGTGGTTTCCCAGCTCCCATGCCTGAATGGACAATCTTGAAACCGTTGAGAGACGCTTTACTCTTCAAGCCCGTCGACATCTTCTTTGGTTCGCAGAGATGCCAGTCTGCCATGCAAGATTTTTGCTGCTGGGAATATCTTCTTTTGAAAAAAGACACGAAGTAGTTCAATGTACATTTGTGGCCAATTTTTTACGAGGAGAGATTGATGCTTTAACTTTACTGGTGAACATTAACATCAATGCGCCTGAAAGAATGATGCGAACCGGTCAATTAATTTGTTTACCGCGAGAACTCGATCTGGATACACTGATTACGAGCCAATAACAGATATGAGTAGGAGGTAAATACTACCAGCATTTTAACTTTCCTTTTAGTGTTGATTACTTTAAATAAACATAATCAGGTTATCCGTTATTAGGTCTGATAAGGTTTATAAGTTTATATATTATAAAAGAGCTGGAAATATCGGTTTGATTATATCCGCTTGACTATTTTAAATATAAATAAATAAATATATCAGTCAATAGTTTGCTTGGGGTGTAAACGACCTATCCGTTAATGCTGGTCATTTAATGACTTGATGAAGTGATGCAACACTTGATCAAAATAACAGTATCATTCACATAATCTTGAATGATCATATAAAGGTTTTGTATCATTTAAGCACAACATAACAATTGCCCGGAATTGAAACGTACTGTATAACTTGTTGTTTACTATGGAATTGATTATGATTCTTTATGCAGAGTAAACATATTGTATGTTTATTATGAAAAATATCAAAATGAAGATAGAATTATAATGGAGTATGTTTAATTCGCCTTGCTTCGTTATTTTCATTGTTATCTGCAAAATGATTCACTTACGCTCCACCTGTTTACGGCATTTTAGCTACAGCAATACCTCCTCCAAATCGGTAAAAGAAAGGCAAAGTTAAGGCTGATCTGATGATCATATACCTCGTTGCCAATGGAGAGCACTTTTTTGTGAAAGGTCCCCACTCGAAAAGCATGCGTGGAAAAACTTGAAAAACTTTTGCAACGATTGCTTCACATTTCAGCAAGTAGGCGCCGCTTCAATGCTCAGCAATGCCCTCGAGAGGCGCACGGTAATGCCAGCCGGCATCGAATCCAATCCAGTTTCAGTACACACGTTCACAAGGCACTTTCTGGCGGATGGATTGAGGGATCTTGAAGCCGTAACAGCTTGGAAGGGGGGGGGGGATGTAAAAAATGGCCGACTTGAGGAGTTTTATTGCCCCTCCGCAATTGATTACATGTGCGCCGCATCAAGGCGGCACAAGTTAAAGACGATTACTCCCCGTGCCTACGCCAGCGTGAGTGCTTTTGGTGTGCGCATTTTTTCTTTGGCTTCTTTTTCTTGGACGCTTTAAATTGCGATACATCTCGGTTGCCGCTGTTGGTGCAGCGTTGGTGTATCATTTGGGAATGTTCTCTTAATCTCTGGCACGGTCGTTTCCACCAGCTTCCACTGGGTTTCTGGGTGCCTAGAAAAGCATGTGAATTTTTGCTTATTTTAATTGGCACCCAGCGGCGGCAATAGTAACAAACGTTGAGATAATGATTGTTTAATAAAAATGGAGCCAATTATTCGTTGCGATTATTTTTTTCATATTAACCGTTAACTTGAGTGAGTGCAAAACTTTGTTAAAAGACTTTGCTTCAATAACTTAAACGGGATATTGTTCTATTAGTAAAAATTATTCACAATACATTTAAATGAAATTAGTTTAACAAACGCTTGCAGCTTTTCTAGGCTTGGTTTACGTTGCTGCTTATGTTTTAAAAAACCAAACTAACCACCATCTTCCTTCGAAAATCTGTTATAATATAAATGTATTGCAAATTTAGCTGTTAATATGTTATAGTATGATTTAAATATACCTTAAACTATATGGAATAATACATTAATTGTAATGAATAATGACGTATTACCATTATATCTACAAAAATGTATATTATTGTTCGTAGACAAGTACAATTGGATTGTTTGTAATTTGGATTTGAATAGATTTTTTAAAAATATATACAACAATTGTAGAAGTTACTCTAGAAGAGTTGCATTTTTTTTAAATATTATTTGTTTTAAAATTTCAAACTTTTTACAATACACCGATTTGTTTGTGAAAATTTTGTTTTGTGTGGATTAACATCGTTCTAGAATTTCAGCACAGTTTGAATAATGTACACAGTTGCTGCAGGAAAAATCGTTTTTCCATACAATTAAATTATGATTTTTTGCTCAACGGACCAAGAGTTTTTTTTTTCATTTTTTTTTCTTCAAAAATTTGATTTTCTATACAAACTTCTTCTTCTTCTTTTGGCACATCAACCGTTGTCGGTCAAGACCTGCCTGTATCACTAGTAGGTTTAGTTTTCAGTGACTTATTTACTGCCATAGCAGGATAGTCAGTCCAACATTTGGAGGCACGGTGCATTCGGGGCTTGTATCCATGACGAGCATGTTATTACCTTGACGAGTTGACCACCAGACCGGTCCAAACGTTTCTATACAAACGGAAGCTTCTTAATTAAACTGTCAGCCAACTATCAAGCGTTCAATTAAGCATGCATACAAAAAGCGTCAAAATTGTATTGAATTCTGACTATTGTTTGGCATGCAATTGAAATTCATCCAGCGAGTTGAGACGGTAATTACCAAATCATTTTTCTTAAACATGCGATGAGAAACGAATTGATCACAAACAAATGATATATTGGTTTAAATTATTTGTAGCATATGAAAAGAATATAATGTTTACATAAACTGCATATTTACAACAACAACATATTTAATTTAATTTAATTGTTTTCAGTACTGCGTTCACCGCACGATTACACGCTCTCTTAATTAATTGGTTGATAAAAACTGACCGACTTACCTTTCAGCGACTATTCAGTGAAACAAAATCGCTCATTAACCACATTAATTATGATAGAGAAAAGTGCAGTTGGTTCAAAATGCTTGACCCAGACGTTATATTTAATATCCTGTGTATTTAATTTGCGATCTTAACAACGATCACACGACACAGAACTCTATGTCGTAGCCATCGGAAAATATGTCGCTTAGTTGAAAACTAACAGGCTGTATTGCATTTGATTATTGTTTGTTTAAAGTTGAATTGATTTGTGCCGCGTTCAATCCATGACTAATCGCACTGCGAAACATTCTTCTTTCATTGAAGTTTGGTATAAACATATACCCCCTTTAAACTACCATCTAATATCGCAAAGGACATTCGAAGCGTATGTTAAACGACGTTGGCAACACAGAGCATTCATATGTGTAATGACGGAAGCCATGTTTTTCCTCGCATCCTTTTCAACTATTCATCCCAGCTTCGTTATGGTCAGTTGGTTGTAGTCTGTAGAAAAAGGGGAAAATCGTCAGTTTGGTAGTAAGTTGTCACAAGCGTGTGTATGTGTGTGAACAGGGAAGGTTTTATAGAAGAACTCATACAACAACAAAAATGCGACATGATGAAAATATCGTCATGTTGAGCAGTTTTAAAAAGTTGGATTTTTTTCTATTTTATGGTTGAAAAAGTCGGCTTTTCGCTGTTGTTTTTTTTTTTTTGAGTGTGTGTTTTGTTTTCCGCCGCGTCCATCAAAAGATGGCGATATGGTGTGCACGTTTTCCGTTCGTGCAGAACGAAGGACGAGGACGGGTTGGAGCGTAACCTTTTGCGATGCACACACACACACACACACACACAGACCTCGAACGAGGGGACCAACGGATGGATGACCCGTTACGGATTGCACGAGCATGTAGTCAGACTGATGGCGGTAAACAGGCCTGATGAGTACGGCGAGTTGACCGGCCGACCGGAATTGCCCCCGCCATAAAAGCGGCATTTTACTGTTCCTTTTGGTTTTTTTGTTTTGTTTTTGAACAGGGGGTTTCCAAAAAATTGTTTTCCATTTTGACAGCTTTTTTTGCATCTTCCACAGTATTTTTTTGTTTTTTTGCAACTTTTATACTCAAATGCTGTACCATAGAAACTGCATTTTTCTGCCGCTCCGAACGAAATGGAGAACCATTTTAGGAATTTTATTCATTTTTGGAGAATTCTTTAAAACCCGATAGAGTATTGTGAGTTCTTATGTGTTAAGCTTTTTTTGCGTTAGTCTTTGTATTTTATGTATTGTATTAATTTACTTACTTTTTAATATAATATTATGTTACTTTACAAAAAAGCTTGCATCGTTCAATTAGTGTTATAATGCTTATGGCGGGTTGAAATATATTACGATTAAAATATTGAAGGGGAAAAGTAGAGGAATGTCGTATAAAACAGTATCCCGAATGCCTTACATAAGCGTTATTAGTCCCTTACCTTTTACCATTCAATCTCTGGCTTCTGAATTATTTATTTTATTTGAACCTAATAAAAACCCCAACCATCTTTATGTCATATGAATGGAGCAAAGCGTAAATCCTTTTTTTTAGCCTTTTTCCAATGAAAAATTTGCATTTCATTTCAAGAATGAAATTAAGAAAAAAGAACACCATACACTCGCATCAATTCATTCATCATGCCAGACGCCGTTCTCGCTGCTGTCTGTATCGTCGTCACTGAAAGGGAAACTGGGCAGCAGAAGAGAATATAAACAAATGATCATATAACAATTAGTTCCTAAGCTTTTTAGTGTGTGCGAATGGTTAGTGTTTTTTTTTGTTCGTTTTTGTATCCCCTGTTGCTCTTTCCTACCTTGATCAAGTAAAACAAAAAAATATTCTTCACAGTCCTCAAAAAAAAAAAAAAAACAGCGGTAAAGAGGATTGTTCCAACTCTAATGGCCGCAATATCCACACACAATCCACACTAACATGCATATTATAAACTATCCGATCGTATCCATCACCAATCCTGCCTACGCTGGGTAATATGCAGTACCCTCCACCTGGGCAAACATTTCCTTCATACGGCCGCACAAAAAGAAAACCCCACATCGAATGGTTATTTTCGTTCAATGTCTAATTTAGTACTTCACTCCCTCTTAGCCGGAACATGTGTTGAGGTGGAATTGGTTTCGTGAATTTATGCCAGGTTTATAAGGTTTAGTTTTGTTGCTGCCATTGGTGCCACTGCGGTGCACAATAATAACAATAACAACTCTTGCCATCCCGTTCAAGGGGTGGAGGAAGGGGGGGGGGTATCCAACGAGTGTGCGAGAGGCTGTGTGAGTGTGAGTTGTATTATTTATACGCCCTAACACCCTTGCCGCGCCAGACAGTCCATAAATGCGTAAACTGAGCTACTATGCTACTCAAATGACTTCCGGAGAACGAAACTATCGGTACAACACCTTCTGGGTCGGTGGGATCGGGCAGGTGGAGCTATCTTAGCAGGGCCATCACTTTACGAACTGCTGGTGCAACTTATAGGGGTGATAATACTGCTAAAAACGATTGCTGGCAATGACACAGTTCAACCCGAAATTCAAAACATATGACTTGAGAGCACCAAAAGCGTCCCACATCCTGTGTGAATCATCCTAACGGGGAAGCTGCTCCACCAGGGCAAGGCAGAGCGATCGGTTAGACTGTGATAGATTCTTTTATGAGCACGATATAGTCATATAATCATTTGTGTAGTGCAGTTTTTACATCGGGAAATAACCATCAAGCAAACGGAAATTTTAAATACTCTTTGGCTACTTTGATTGACAGACGTCGTTGTGTACGGGTCGGGTCGATATCTTCTTAAAAGCTTCGACTCTTTGGGGAGACCCAAGGTGGGAGGTTGTAAAAAAGGGGTAATTAATCTGTAATTGGTGAGGTAAAGCTTCACTGTCCACCATATAGGTGTAAATATTCCATTTATTTTAACGACAAGTGTGATTTATTGATAGAAAATAAGCGTTGCTAATCAGTGTTACGTTGTCACACGTTTTGTGCAAAAGATAATCGTTGTATTGACGTATGGAAAATTATAGCCAATTTATTTCAACGACAATGTTCGCCGATTTTTTTAGGGTTGTCAGTAATTTTCTAAAATTAAGTTACTTAGATGCAGATTAAGTGCGTGTATGATCGTCGTAAGTCACTTTGGCGATCTTCTATCACTAGCTTGTCATGCGCTAGTAATAACTTCAGTTCTGAGCACAATAAATAGCTGATATGTTTAGTGATCATGCATTTTAGAGGCGACAGCAAATTTGATAAAACTTTACACAGTTGATAACGTATCATCAATTAATAATATTTTACGGATATTAATCATACTCGTCATATCTTATTTTGAAGCTAACTGAAATAATGACAAAATAGTATATGATGCAATTAGGATAACACTAACTAGTTTTTGCTTGATGGGGTTTAATGTAAAATGGTTCCACCCAATTTTTTCAAATGCTTTTAAGGTAACTTGAACTTTATAATCGACCAGCTTATGTAAAATTTTAGGTATAATGAGGAAACACTAAATTGAACCCGAAACAATTACCAATACCCTAACTTATGTTCAGCTTAAAAGGCAAAATGTATGTTAAAATAAATATATTCAACTACCAAAGGTATTTCCTGATATACGCCATATTTGATATACATCATTTCGCTACACCCTACTTTCTAAATTTGACAGTTCTTTGAGCAAATTGTACTGATTTGACACATCAATTGTCGAAAGCAAAATAAATTTCCTCTTTATTGGATTTCAAAACACATTTCAAAAGGTACAAAATCATAATTTTCAGTTTAAATAACTAATT
>AXCO02008195.1:0-14786 GCA_000473525.2 Anopheles melas
CCCCCGAGCGCAACAAGAACCTCCACGCTTCGTCTGGCGGAGTGCTTCACTGCTGTGCATCGTTTATTCATTGGTAATCGAGACTTGTCGCTTTCAGTGTTGCTTACGCAACACAGTCGTTCTGCTTCTGCCCGCGTCTGTGTGGTACAAAGTGTCATAAAATGTTATGATGTACGTACGGACGGATGCGCGCACATTGATGATGGGAAACGCGCTGTTCGATTTTCTATTTCTTGCTTCTCGCCTCGGAATATGCACAGAATCGAAGCAAACTGGTTGGGATGCTTTTGGGCGAAAACAGCGTATTGTGCGTCGAACGCGTGTGGATCGATGGATTTGCATAAACAATATAAATCGGCCGGCAGCCGGGCGTGCGCTGGTGTTGTGGTGATATTAATAAATTCCTTCACTTTTTCGCCAATCGATCGATGCGTGCCGGGTGTTTGCGAAGCAGTTTTTGCTGCGATCACATCCGGTAACGGATAAAATGTGTATGTGTGTGTGTGTAGTGCCACCTGTGTGATGTGTCCGGGACGGTTAGCTTGTCAGTGTGTTTGCTAATACTCACGCTTTTTTGCTTTGCTTCATAGCATGCAAGTGTGCGGCAAGCTAGACATTCCGGGTCGAAGGACCATCAAAGTAACCGTCAGAAGAAATGATGGTGTTAGTAAGCTGTTTATTTTATTTTTTTTTATTCAAATGTTGAAAATAAGATTATTATATTTTTTGCCTCCTTTATTCATGTAGCCAGTGTGAAAGCAACTGTAATTAAAAAAGGCTTCCTTTTTTGCAAGCCTTAAAATCTCCTACCACCTTTGAAGCCTACTAAAAAAAAGCCTCAAAATACAAAACCCTTCCTGCATCATCTAGATTACAGTGTGAAGATATACGCATTCCGTACAGTGCAAACGGGTACCGTTAGCCCTCACTAGAAAGGCGAGAAAGCACTCACCCCGAAGGAACATTTTAGATTGCAACGAAACAATAAACGAAACAAAAAACAGAACAACATAAAAATGGCCTCATCTAAGAGCATGAAACTAACAGCATAAAACCAAAATACAGGTCACATGTCGCTCACTGGACACATACACCTTTGATGGGGGTGCGATGCGTTGGAGCAGCGGCAGCAACACCAAAAGCAAAAAAAAAAAGACACCGCCCCTCAGCAAACCGTTAGCAAGCCCGGTGTTGCTTTGCATTAACCAGTGTACACCCCCCGTTAACACCCGTGCCACCGGTTGTACGGGAAAAGCCGTGAAGCCTTTGATGGATGGCAATGGACGATGGTTGATAGAAATAAAAAGAAGCGCAAAAAAAATATACAGAGCACCCCCCCCTCCCCTCACCCCCGAAAAAGAAAGGATCGTATCGAGGGTCTAACCAAAAGGGGGCCCGGACTACGGCAATTTCGCAATCTCATCTTCTGCCACGGGGTTTGCGAAAGAAATGTGAAATGCGTATTGGAAGGCATATTTGAGGCACCAACACACACACATAGACACACACACACACGATATCAAGCCCATGGTTGGATGTCAATTTGAAACGGCAGACTATCGACGTCCCTTCCGAAGAGACGTGTTGTGTTCGTTGTTTTTTTTTTTGTTTGCGCCTCCATGTCTTCCAACGTTTCCATATTCCGACATCCAATATTCCGCTAGGTACTAATCAATCGACTATCGAAGTTTGGTGCAAAAAATTCAACATATGAGGGAAAAACAGGCGTAGGTAATAGGAGCCTTTCATTCATCATTGCCGGTGCCGGAGGGAACAAATAATCCGCTGGCTTGCTTTAGGAAAATGAATTTTCTCCATACCTCCAGTTTTTTGTAGTTTCTTTCCCGTGGGTTCGTTGTTTGACTCTTACCACTTGGTTCAAAGATGAAGAGTCTCCGGTAGGTCGATCAGGTCGATCACACGCCTTTGCCGAAACCCGTGGTTTTCGAATGGATTTGCTTTTCCTTCCAAAACCCCACACATCTTCACGTATTCGTTCGTGTGTGCTAGTGGAGCTGTTTGATGCAAACGACATTACCTCGTCAGCGTCAGATTAAAAACCATAAAACCGACGACGAATTACCATAGCGGAGGACACACCGCACGGCCCCAAAGCTGACCGATTAACAACGATGTCGGGCTGTGCATTTGGGGAGGCAGCTTTACGACCCAGCTCGCTTTACCATGTGCGATGCACTTTTACTACTCTGAAACCTTTTTTGTCGATGTGGTTTAACTCGCTTAAACAGCCAAATATCAAGGTTTATAGCTAGGGCGTGTATGCAAGCAAAGTGAGCATCTGAGCTCGGCAAGCCACTCACATACAACTTCACATCTCGGTGTCATTTCCTCCCTTTTGGGCAAATGTCACACAGACGATGGGTGGTGGTCGGTGGGATGCAGTAACATACTGGTCACAAAACACGCACACACACACACACACATACACGCTGTAGCGGCGTAGGTCACTGTAATTTAATGAGTTTACTCACGCACAACAACAACGCGCAGCAGCTGCAAGCACAAGTCACACACAAGTTTGAATATTGGCAAAGTTTAGCATTGGCAAAAAGTTTTTGGGTCCTTCGAACCGGTACCCGACACGTTTGTTGGTGAAAGACGTGAAGAAGCAGCTGGAGGAGAGGAGAGAGGGTCAGTGTTAAAATCTGCAACTCGCTAGTTTTCGTTCTTCTTTTCATGGAATCACTCGTTTTTTTTTCCTCCTAACACTAAAGTGCTGTTTTGGAGTTGCTTTTTTCGCATTTAGACGGACTCGCTCACACAACCAGAGCAGAAGAAAAAAAAAACTCACGTCAGATTTAATTAAATGTCAAATGCATCTATCATTGACCGTTCAGAGTTGGTAGCAGAAGACGGCCCCTTGGAAGCTGGGCTGGAAGGCTGGAAGATAGCAACAAAGAAAGGACACAATTCACTACTCAAGAAGCATTTATTTCGAGGGAAAATTAAACAGTGCCAACGGGAATGAAATTGACAGGCGTTGGAAGCAAGCGAACTCAACGAACCAATAAACTAGCAAGCAAGACACAGCTCACCTCCAAAGGTGCCGTGGCGCCACTCTACAAGCACCAGTGCGACCTGTAGAAAAGTGCAAATCAAATCAAATGCTGCCAGCAGCACCACCATCACCACCACCACTACTGCTTAAAACTTTAATTACAACCGTTCATCTAATCCGTTTACAACTCGTCTCATCTTTTTTTGCAGGCGTAAGTGTCTCCTTCCATTCGGGAAGCGAAAGTTTGACGCAATCTATCACTCGGGAGCGGACGGACGGACGGAAGCACATCACCGACACCGTCATCGTGTTAAGTGAACCGGTAGGATTTTACGAAATTAGTCGATGCTAATCGGGGAGGGGGAGATGGAAAGGAAGACCATGCTCTATTCTGCCCAAAATCGTCCCACTTCTCAAGAAGCAGCCCGCATCTGCTAGGACACACTTTGTCAAAACACGCGCTCGTTTGTTGGGGGGGGAGGCCTCGCGGTTGTGTAGCGAAAGGTTGTGACGTTTTACAAATTGCCCCAAAAGTGTGGCCTGCGTGAAGACAGCCGATCTGCTTCCAGGCTCGGTTTGAAGATGCTTAATGGAGTTAGAACATCGCGCTCCATCCTGCTTGTGTCTCGCAAAAGACGTACCACCTCCAAAGTGGCATCAGCGACTCGAAATCGCACGTGTTATGATATCAATCTTGCTCCAATCTGAGCGCTCGAGCAAACATTGAAAGTCATCCGGGTTTTCTGTCTACCGTTGGAGCGAAACTGCAGCCAGATCGTGCCCGGCGGGGTTGATTTGATTTCCTCGCGTGGTTCTCTTTGGGAGGGTGATAGAAGGATGAGGATCTCGTTCAAACGAGCGCACCGCCCGCTTGAACGTAGAATTAGATATGTTACAGTGATGGCGGTGATGGATCCAAAAAGCTGAGCTAGAGAAGTAGCACAGAGGGTGGCATACGATGGGAAAGCTAATTTTTCCACCACAGACACCCTTCTCCGGCTGGCGCACTCTTGGCATTGGGAAAAAGCGATGCGGCGAACAACGGTTCCGTCCAATCGCGATGGCGAGGTTATTCAATCGAGTGCTTAGTACACGGCTCTTACACCGAAAAAGGGTTAAACAAATAAGAAGGGGAAGTGTGGCTGGGGAAGGCAGCAGCAGCAGAAAGCATCTTCTTGCAATTTTCCTAGGGTGTGTGTGTGCGCTGGTGTATGCATCGCCTGTACGTGAACTTATCAACTGGAACTGCGCCTGGGCTGCTTGCTGGTTGGGCTCATCGCAGCCGAGATCGGAGCTAACGAACGAATCGATTTACGACACTCTTCCTTCTCTGCTCCCGCGCTTAGTTCAACAGCATTCAGCACACGTCCTTGCAGGTGATGTGAGGGTTTGAGCCCGGTTTTATCGCACATCGGGAGCGTGAAACCGTGTCGAAGATTTTGTTGACGTAATTAATCCCGGGCACGTTCGTGCCATCGCCTAGAACCGTGCAGCACTCGATCAAAAGGATTCACAAGCGCATAAGCTTGGTGAGCTTGTGTGTGTGTGTGTGTGTTTTTTTTATAATGAAGAATCCCACTTTTTACACTGTCTACAGACAGCGAAGCTTCGTGGGGTACGGAGGTGTTGTAATCCTTATTCATCTCACCTGCGTGTCTTGCCCCTTTTTTGCACGCCAGTTGTGTGACCTTTTTTTATGCACACGTGAATCGGATCTCGTCCTTATCGCACCCCCCAGCATTCTTGTGATTGTAAGCAAACGAGTGTTTGACTAGCTTTTTTATGGCTTTTCAAAGCACGGGGAGGGTTCCTTGCGCCCGCGCCGTGATAATCGGTGTTCAGTTGCCAACGGCACACAAACCCTCGCTTATCATTCTTCGCTCGTGGAGCTACGAGAACGATCATAATTTACACAATCACACACACAGCGTAGAGCGTAGGAATGCGCTACCCTTCTTCTGCTGTTTACTCGATTGTTTTTCTTAGTGCTTACCCAGCAATGCCTCCCCGAGCTTGCACCCGTTGTTATCGTGCAGCATCCTTTTATGGGAAGCCCAAGCGAACGAGCCCGAACGACCCAAACGCTCACTCTCCGCTCTCCGATACCGAATGTACCGGTTCGGTCGTAACTTACAAAATTATGAGCAGCAGCAGCCCCGGCTCACGACGCTTCGGGGTGGTTAAAAATTTATTTGCAAACCATTTTCCACCATAAATTGCAAAGCGGCTTACGCATGCCCCGCGCATGCACGGTGTTGGTGCCGCGATCGCTATCGTCGCAGGCAGAGAATGGGTTTGCGAAGGGCACATCTCGTTCCACTATGTAAGTGTGTGTGTGTTGCGATAATGAAATGAGCGTCTGGGCTTTTGCTTTGAAACTATTTAAAAGCTCCAAACGTGCAGGCAAACCGTCACAAAGTGGGCTTTTCTCACCTGAGATGGCGGACGCGTGTCATAATTTAACAGTTAATGTAGACGATCGTAAATGAATGGGAACTACCGTTACGATGACCTGTTCCTAGGACGTATCCTTCTTGTTGGTTGTGCCGATAGCTCGTTGCACACGGTGGAGATTTTATGATCCATTTTAAATAAAACGGGGGTCCCACATGTAGGGCCCGTGATGAGAGCGCCTCATCAATGTTGGTTGGTGTGTCACATTGCACAATGTTCCTGCTACGTCTGTCAAGATTAGTGTTCATTCCCAAGCGCTGCCATGTAACCTTCTTGAGGCCCCTCTCACCTTCTTGTTGACTGCTTCTGGGCTTCAGGGAGGAAGCAGACGCTCGATTCGATTGCACGTGCGGTGTCATTTGTAACGACTTTAGCAACAGCTCTCCATACCACCACTACACACAGCGACACACAGAGCTAATGTCAACCCGAAACCGACGACGAAAAAATAAGCTCACATCTGCTACGCTTCCTCAAGAAGGTTGGGCCTCGGTTACTGCACTTTAGACAGCTAACGCCATACCAGGGAGGTAGGAGAGTGCAAGAACCACACAAAATCAAATCACGATTTTCCGTTTTGGCGGAGACGGGCGGGTGACAAAACCCCGCGCGGTTTTGTAGTAGATTGCCATCGAGTGGTACTTAATGGTGAAACACTTACCGGCGTTGCTCCGACGATCAGCTCCGATCGGCCGAGGGTTTGGGAGCGGCGTGAAGCCTGAAGCAGCGAAAGCAACCGCAACCACTCGGTGTCGTCTTATAACACCATAATGTGCGCCTTTCGGTGGAGGGAGAGCAGCTCGTGTCGGAGTGTACCGAAAACGGAGGTACGGCACCTTCGTACTTTAAAGGTACACCAAATCTTGGAGCTTCAGTTTCGTAAGCATTTCATAAGCATCTTCATCATAGTCTCGTTTGTTTCAGCAGTTTTGCTCCAGTTTCACAAATGATGTTTTTATGTGTGTTTGTGTACTACTCCCAGTAGCCCAGTAGCATCGTGGTGTTTTTGATTGGAAAATCTATCGATCCCCGAGTGAAGTGGGATCATCACCGTGTGCACCTCGGCCTTCCCGTAGCATCGCGATCATTGGAGCTCCACATAAATTAGAGCCTTGTTGTTGTGGAGCGTTGTTTGCTGTGTGGCAGCTTTCGAGCGGCCCCGGTCCTTGGGAAGTTGATGGATGGAGTTGAATACTCACGCGTGGTCAGACGCGCGGTCCAGGGGAATTCTGTGGAAGTGTCCGGATGATAAATGGACATTGCAACGTCTATGTCTGCCCCCCCCCCCCCCCCAAAAGCTGGTGCGCGCACGAGGGAAATCATAATAAATCACAGATGAGAACCACGGAACAAGTGTTTGCGTTCTAGTTGTTGCCACCGCCGTCGCGTCCCGCTTCGCCATACCGACACTCTGTTCTGTGTGTTTGCTGTGTGTTGTTTTGCGAGCCGGATCATAACCGGGGAGTGTGTCTGTGTGTAGTGCATTGCATTCGGGTGAAATTGAAGCGGAAATTAAGTTTCGGAAATTTTCAAACCCTGATTGAGAGCGGGGAAATGGGGAGAGGCTGCGAACAAAGCGAACTGCAGCAGCACAGAAGCTGGGGAACAATAATTCTACCGCTCGCCAAGTGCGAACAAGGGAGTTTTTCGGACAAACACACATTTGGCATCAAAAAAGGGTTAAAAAAAATGCTCTCCCAAAAGTACAGAACAAAACAGCAATTAGAGTTTTTGTGTGTTTGTGCTGCTGAACTGACTTTTGGTGCTGGTGCTTGTTCCTTTTATTTTGCTCTCTCTCTCTCTCTTTCTCTTTCGCTGTACACTTTATTTAAAAAGCTGCTTTCCGGGCATGATCGATACTTGGACATTCGCCCATAGAACCCGTGCTGGGCACGGGCAACTCCCCTCTTGTTGGACGACAGACTGACGCTTGCTTTTCCGACCAAGGAGGGTGTGAGGGATAGGGACAACATCCGTCCCCGTTGATCAATTGCCAACTTTTCCATCCATGCCATCATTCAATTTTGGTTTTGGAATGGGATGGTTTTATTTGCTGTCTGCATGCAAAATGTGCATGTGGACTGTGTACCACAAAACGACCTCCCTAATATGAGACGGTTGTTAATGTACGCTATATATAATGTCGACAGTTTTGAGCATAGTTTAGAAAAGGGTTGAATTTAAATCGGGAGGGTTGTTGCAGCGATATTAAATGAAAATTAATGTTCCATTATTCCGGGCAAAACCGTTCAATGTTGTTTTCTGTATGGTTTTTGCTCCCCCACTCCCGCTCACACACAAAAAAGCCATCAATCGATCATGATAATATTTTGTCACCGAAATCATCATCCTAAAGGTCGCTTACCCTTTTGCAGGAGCTATTGATTTTCCCTTAACGAAGCTCGCCTGTGTTCCTGTCCGCTCTTTTCCTGCCTTTTCGATGAAAGGATCATTTCAATGACTGTGGACTTTCTTCGGTGAGCGACTAGGAAGGCTTTGTGGTGTATCAGTTTCTCCCCTTTTTCATTCAAATCTCCTCATCGGGCTCCCCGCTTACCCATGCAATTCATTCACCGTAAACAATCTCTTTAGCAGCCGGCGCGAAGGTCTACTGGGGAGCGAAGGTATCGTTGGCCCTTTTGCAGGGCTTCCCGCGCACGGTGGTTACCGCGTGCAAATAAGTGGCACGTGGATAAGGTTATTGGCATTCGATGACAAAGTTGTTATTCTTTTTAGATCCCCTCCAGCCCCTCTCTCTCTCTCTCTTCCTCTGTCGCGCTTGTTTGGGGTTTTGTACTCCCTCACTCGATGGCAAGGGGTTTTTCGGTTCCGTATCGGAAAACAGGGACTTAATCGATGTACATTGATAATGGCCCTGTGTGTCGCTAGTGCGCCAGCGAGCGAGGCAGGAGAGGGGAAGGAAAGGGGGTTGTTGTTTTGATGCGGTAGCCATTTTTCATCAGGTTTTAGTAGGGGTTGGTTTTTTAGTTAAATGTAATGCGAGAAAGAGTTAAGCAACGGTTTTGGTTTTAGGTTTCAAAAAGTTTTAAAGGAATTGAAATGTGCTGATCGTGCATATTAAAGACAGCCAAACAAAATGAAGTCACAGGAATTGTTGCAAGCTACAGTCTGTTCCCGAGTTACGCGGATTCGGAGATACGCGGTTTTATAAACTTGACAGACCATATGTCAAATCAGTACAATTTGCTTCAAGTTCGGTAAAAATTTCATTTTTGCTTACAAATTGAAACCGCTTAAAAGCCAGAAATATTAAAAATTTTCGCCTAAAATTCATATCAAACAAATGATAAAGTGTATAAAAGTACTAAATATAATATAAAAAACTCTGAGTTATGAATAGTATTTTATTTAAAATAATGTGAAATTCGAGTTACGCGGATTCGCCGGGAACGCAGAAACCGCGTAACTCGGGAACAGACTGTATTGCAACAGCACTCTTTCTTTCGCCCGTAGTAGTATTTGGTATTAAATAACAAGCGTTTTCTTAAGCAGTCTATATTATTATTTTATTGCGACGGCTACCGCGAAAGAGTGGCCTTCGGTCATTGCCTTAGCCACGACGTTCGGGAGCCTTTGAGCGATCGGGAATATTCGGCTCGATCGGTATCGGATGCTTCCCACACTACGCGTTTGTACCGCGCTCTGTCGGAAATCACGGTAGATAGCACCGACAGATCGAATCTAACGTTAATTATTATTAACAGGAATACAAATTGAATAAAAGTGAAAGAAATGATGAAAAATGAAAATTGACCAATACACAATGAATCGTATAAGAATTGAATGAAAAATGATAAACGATCAAGGCAACACATATCGATTAAAATGATGAATTATAGTCAATTAAAGAATGACGTAAAGTAAAACTGTGTTCCATGCTTTGAAAAGCAATATATTACTTTACAAATGTTGTCAAATAACTTCAACTTTATAAATTACATAAAGAGTTACTTTAAAAAACAGTCTTATAGAGAAGAATGAGCAGCGCTTATAAAAATCCTTTAATTTACTGCAAATTGAATGCAGTTAGTCTCGCTAACGAAAGCATCGTCCATTTTCAAAAAGAGGAGAGAGAGAAAGGATAACAAAAAAAAAGAACGCACTCACACAAACTCGCCAGCAAATACGAAAACCGTAAATTCATATTTTCAACCACCGGGTTCGGGTGCCATTCCGATTCGGACGAGCAAAGGCGGGACGGGCGCGCAAACCCCCAAAAGTGTATCCTTTGTGACTTGTGTTCCTGGGGTTTTTTCCGTTCCCATTTCGTCTGCTCGTTGCTCGTTGTAGCAGTTACAACGGAAGAGACTAACGAGAGTGAGCAAGGTCTTGCCGATCTCGGTCGGGTTGTTTGAACGCTCGATTGGATTGGAACCGGCTCCGGCTGCGGCCACGGGAGCGGGTGCAAACGCAAACTTGGCATTAAAATTTCATTACCATCCTTATGCTGCTAGCGCTGGTGCCAGTGCCACTGCTGCTGCTGCTGCTGCAATCTCGAGATGGGAATCTAATAAGAAGCTACAAACCGGCGCACACCATTAACATCTGTAACGAACGCGTACGGCTGCCGAGAGTGATGGGTGATGGGTTGCACAGGAATTCCAAGCGCAACGGCGGGCTCGTATTTTCCAGCACGAGCTTAATTAAATGCTTTTTTTTACAATCGGATCAAAATCGGGAGCCGATTTGCTGGAGCAATTTCTCAGAAAAAGGCTTCAATTACGGAGGAAGGACCAAACAAAACGAAATTTGCGGGCGATAAACGATGGCATTGATTGAACGAAGAGCACTCGCTGCAGATGACATTACTTCAACGAGCGGGCCCTGAGTGGCCGAGAACCATCCGACCTAATGGAATTGGAAAATTGACTGCAGCACTACCATCATCACCCATTTTGCCCTAAATTAGCTCATCCCGAACGCACTTGATGCGTCTTTTCTTCTTCTTCTCCAGCATGCATCTTTTGTTGGTTTGAGGCTAGAAAAAAAAAAACACTCTCGTAAAACGAACCTGCCATTGGGCCTTTACGGCGCAATGTGGGCAAAGTGACAACCGAAAAATGGATGACCCAATTCTCAGAGTGGCACCACCACCGTGGGCGAACGTGCCCGCGAGTGGTACCGCTACGTAATCGAGCAAGAAGAAACATACCCAGGCCAATCTTGGAGCTCTAAAGGAGGGCTCTTAACATTTCAAGAGCGTGAAAAAAAGCTTGCCCAAAAAAACAACGCCTCAAACAAACTGCTCACGAGCTTCATTCTAATGACTTTTCAATTTACTCTCCTTGCACGGTTTCACGGGGGTATTTTGTACGTTGGAGGCAGGAAACGACACCAAATTAGAACGAATTTTGCAGCATTCGAGAGAGGCTGCGAGTGGGTTTGAGGTTATTGAGTGGCATCTTCGCGCGGTCACACGGTCACTGACGGCACCAGCGGGAAAGACGGAGTGAGAAATGGTTGACGATAATGTGTGGAGCCCAGTTTTGTAATTTCGCTGAGAACTTGCCACTTACCCGGTACGGCCAGACAGAAACCGTTAACGATGCCACGGGTTTTTGGGATGACTGTTTTGGGGATACGGGGCAGGGGTCGATTTTTCATTATTTCCACTAGGAGGGGACGTTTTGGAGCATGTAGTCTGGGGTCCCACTTCCCAGACCCGAACGCATCGCTGGTTAGTTGGTCATTTGGAGCGGTTTTTTTTCCATTCGATTCTGGATTCTGGGGAAGGTTCCGTTTCTCACTGGATGCATGTACCCCGGTGTGTAAGGAACGTTGATTGAGTTTTTTTTTGGGTGAAGATTTTCGTTTCGCCAAAGCTCGAAGATGACCATCCCAACTAACCTTAACTATCTGCCTGATGACCCAGGCCAATGTTTCTGGTGCTGAAACTAATCGGTAATGTTTTGGGGGTTTTGTGTGTGTGTGTGTGCGCGTGTCGTTGCTTTGGGCTTTGTTTGGTTCCGGTTCGCGTTTGGTCGAGTTTTGCACAAGTGGAAACAGTTCCGTGTCCCGTTTATTTACCTTAATCAAGCTGAGTTGTTCCCGGCGATCGGTTTGAAGGCTGCAAACTGTATGTTTGAAAATGGTTAAGCTTGGGAAGGATTGAGATTTTCTTTTTAGCTTGATAAAGTTTTACCCTTACAATCCAGCAGACACACAAGATTGGGTGAAGAAATAAGTAAAATGATGATTGGATTATGTGGATTCAGCTTGAACTTCCTTTTGTCTGTGAGTATTCGACTTTTATGTATTGAATAAATTGCATGGCTTTTCATTAATAAGCGCAAATATTATTAGAACGACTCATCTTCGTGCAATCAAAAGCTTCTTTAATAACAAATGGAATAATTCATCAGCTTATTCTTCCTATTGGTTACCTCGTACCGGTAGTGCTATCATAAATACGCTCAAACGTATAAAAATTAGCACAGATTTAACAAGAAAATCTATCGAAAAGACCCGGCCAATAATTAAGTCTTCTAACGGAGCATCTTTTGCAGCGAACATAGTCCCATACCTCCTTGTTGTTCTCATTCTAATCATCCACCAGAATGGCGACAAAATCCACTCATGCAATCGTGCTGTATCAACAAACCCAATTCCCCGGTTGACCCTAATGTGTGCCGCATGATTTAAGCGTGAGGAGGCGTTGGCTACTTTGCATAATCGCCCATAAACATGGCCAAGAAACATAATCCGCCCCCACGGGGTCCTCCCCCCGTCGGTCGCAATCTCGTAAATCATTACCGCACAATCGGTTGGAATGTGTGCGCGAAACCGTGCACGTCAGCACACTGCTAATAGGATAAGCATTTGGCAACAAATTAAAAATCAACTTCCCCCAAAAACCAGGGAGAGGGGATAAAACGTGAACGTGATATGCTGGGCGATAAAAGCCACGAAGGTGTTTAAAAGATGTTGACTTTGTAGCCGGGGGGGAGGGGGGGGTGATAAAACTACAACGGGGTGATGCCGTTTGCATAATTCGCCTTGGGAAGTGATGGTGTTCGGCGTGGCTAGGTGAAGATGAGTTATGGACCTGGTTTCGGGTGACATCTTCTCGCTAGAATCTCGCTATTTATGGACTAGCGGATAATTGGACCACGGCTACAGTGCTTTGCTCTGCTGACCCAATATACCAGCTGTCTTTGCAGGTTTGTTTGTTCACTCGAGGCAAAAGCCCACGTCAAAAGGCCCCCTCGATAGGACCAATAAACGTGTGCGCGCGTCTTATAATTAATACCAAGCACGCGGGAAATTTGCATACGAGAGAGGAAACAGAAAGAAGACAACAATCGGGGCCCAAACTTTTGGGAGAAATTCCT
The DNA here is from genome assembly GCA_000473525.2 of Anopheles melas. NCBI lineage: Eukaryota > Metazoa > Arthropoda > Insecta > Diptera > Culicidae > Anopheles > Anopheles melas. The sequence goes on from AXCO02008195.1 coordinate 12,826, forward strand.
TTACGTTCAACATACTTTCGAACGCCTTCGCAGCTGTGCCAAAAATGTCAATTTGTTGCTTTCGGGAAGGTGCCGTTTGAAGTTTGAACAATCACTGAAGCACCAGCCGGTTCCTTTCGGTTCAATTTTGCTTGATCTTTTTAATAAGAATGCGAACGAGGGAGGAGTTTATTTGATTTACGGGACTCTGTTAAAATTTGACTTAATAGTCAGAAAGTTGGGAGGAAGCCTTCCTATTATACCATGTTTAGAATGGCAATGATTGCTGTAGCAATGGAATTGTTTGGCCGTTTGGATGCGTAACGTAATGGGGCACTCTTGCTCTTACAGTTCGCAAAGACCTGTACTATTTACAGTGTGTTCATGTGGGTGTAATAATTTCGCCCTCACTCCTTAAGTCCCACGAGCCGTAGGCGTAGGCTTACCGTTTTCGCATGAGCGGGCGCATGAGTTGTGCTTTTGCTGAAGATGATGAGAAAGTTTTGCACAAACACAAGCGCCCGGATGACACACGATTCAAAGTGTCTTAGAAAAAGGCGGCGTTAATAGTAAAAACGAGCACTCCATCACTCCTGCAACGTTCATCAACCCCGAAACGATCGAGCTAGTGGTGCTGGCACAGCAAAAAGCGTCGTAAGCGTGTTTCCTTCACTATGATATCATCAACCATCATCATTCTCATCAAACTTGCAGGGCCTGTTTTTGTGTGTGTTAGGTTGCTTATTTTGGGTTGCTCCCGTAAGCTCCGCTAATAGATACGCACACCGTACGTAGGACGGGTTCACAATGTAGCAACCGAAGCAAAAAAAAAAAAAAAAAACATACACCCCTTTCTCTCTTAGCATGCTAACGGTAAAAGGCAATTATTTGATCCTCACGCGCTCGCACTGGAATGACACCCGCCGCCATGACGTTGACGGTTTCGATGACAGAGGGTGCAAGCTGTCACACCGCCAGCGAGAATGGGTGCTTTTGTTGTTGTGCGAAAATTTGAGAGCATAATCCGATAATCTCGAAACACTCGCGGATGATAAGCACCAGCACGTACGGGAATGTAAACCGTGCAGCACACACACTCACACATCATTTGTCATCGGTAGAGGTGTTGGATAGGGGATTAGTGATTAGCCGAAATGGGGATGTTTTCGTAATGCTCCCGAATAAAAAAAGAGACACATTGAGGAATTGTAACCCCAGCACAGCATCAGTGGAAAGACTCTTAACCTAGCTTGAACGAGCTAAACAGAGGATGTGTTATCATTGCCACTGAATCCACACTCCACACGGAGAAATGACGTGTTGGTGGTGGTGGTGGTAGTTGTCAAGCCATCGTGACCACGATTCTGCTGTCCACCGGTGCAAATAGGTTTACCGAGAGGTTCTCCCAGCACTTCTCGGCTCTGAAGCTGTATGTTCGCAAATGATGTGCCCATCATCATCATCATCATCATCATCATCATCATCATCATCATCATCGTCACCTTCACACACACTCTCCGAGAGTCAAAGTGTCCATCCAGCGTCTATTGCGCCCGTCCACTTCAACCTTCCGAGGCGAGGCGAGAGCGAAAGAGAGACCATTAGAAGCATTCCTTGCGCGAATGCCCAGACTCACCAAACCCAGACACTCCAGGTGTGGTTGTGTGTGTCCGTTGGCCCGCTCCAGGTTGGAAGTCAATTAGATATGTGTTAATAGGTTGGAATTGCAATTGTGCCAGATTGGCACCAGGCACTTGGGAGGGACCTTGGAAATGGAATGGTTATTTTTGCGTCCGCTTCCTGGTCTATTCACCTTCTGCTTTCCTTTGGTGCTACCATTTCGGACCATCGTGTCGGATCGTGCAGGGTTTTGTATCACCGGCAGTCCCTTAACCTCAAGCAGCCTGGAAGTCTAAAGATGTACGAAGGGAAGCAAAAATGTGTGTGTGTGTGTGTGTGTGTGTGTGTGTGTGTGTGTGTGT
>AXCO02008196.1:0-15899 GCA_000473525.2 Anopheles melas
TATCAGTTACCAATTATTTTTGTTTCTAAAATATTATCATGTAATAAGTAAAGCATTCTCCTGGCCCTTGGCTTTAGATCATTTACTAAATTTGGCCCTTTGCAACAAAAGTTTGCCGACCGCTGGAATAGACCAATGGGCCACTTGGTAAGCCAGGCACATAACAAGCTGTTTATAAGAGACATGACTGATGTTTATTCATGCGTAAATTAAACATTTGTTTTAAAACATCAAACCAAATCATGTTGAATTTTGCGCATTTAGTACCATAAAACTGGGCATTTCAGATTTTTAAGCGTACATGTTTTTTAGCAAAAAATTAGCATAACATTTTGTTTATCATCCAGCTAGCCAGCTCTTTATAACAAAACCGAATCGGTTATTTAATAAATGAAAACTTAAAGATAAAATACACCAGCAATGATATGTCTTCCCTGTTCGAAACGTCACCATCCCCGGTGCAACCCTTCCCAGTCCTTAACCTCTCTTTATACGGTCAACAAACGCATCAACCCTTTTTCATCATTCATCATCCCAAAGCCAATCGCCTGGGACGGGCGTTAAATCACGTTAAACACGGAGGCCGGGAAGGTCACGGCGCATTATGTTCGTCTGTCAATGGCAGCGGTGCTGCGGTACCGGAACGAGGTAGTTGGAAAAGAGAGGAAAAGAAGCTCAAAACATTCATCAATTTTAAATCAACGCGTGTGGGGTGTGTTTTGTTATTATTTTTTAAGCTCGACGCCCCCGAATAGTGTAGCTGCAAAACAAAAATAAAGATGGCTGGAGCGGGGGGGGGGGGGGGGAGGGGTCATCAAACAAAGCAAACAAACCACGACACGTCGCCACCCAAGGGACCAAAGAGGTGTGAAAATGTATCCGGCTGGCGGGCGACTTTGATGAAGATTGATTTCATTGGCTTTCGGGGGAGGTTGCGTTTTTTTCCCCCCGACGCTTCTTAGCTCAGACGCTACGATGTGCTGGGCGGGAAAAGCTTGACCATAACGTGTACACCTTTCTTTGTTTAACGGGGTTTGGCGACTTCGGCACACATAAACTCTTCCATTCTTTCCGCTTCGAGCCAACCATGTGTAAAGATATGATTTAAGCAATCAACCGTTCCAAAGCTCCCCCGAGACGGATAACGGTGTCAAAGGTGGTTGAGTGTGAATGTGTCAATGCAGGGCAAACAGGGGTGGCGCTTGGGAAAATTGATTGAATTTTAAGGTGTAAGCGTCCCCGAAGGTGCGTGTAGTAAACATGTCAACGTCTTGTGACACCTTTTTTCAACACACACTCTTGCATATATACACGCGCAGGGAACAAACTTTTTGGCTGTTTTTTTTCACCTTTCCCTCCTTAAGGTGACTCACGTGACTGCCGTAGGTGTAGTCTCGGTTTCATAACCAATGTTTATTTGTGGCACACAAAGGGGATGCACGGTTCAAAACGATGGCGAAAAGCATATCTTTCCTTAGAGAGTAAGCTACTGCGAGCAGTAGCTACTACGAGCACGGTTTGCAACAAAAAATCCTTACCACGGTCAATAGTGCTCCTTTGATGTGGGTTTCCTGCGGGCATTCACGGGCACTCACGCAGCGTAAGCGTAACTTTGCCGGAATGATAAGCACAAGAACGGCAAGCAAAGTTAAGGCAAGCTTACCTTTCCACCGCCCAATTCCAATGCGAGGGACGAAAGTTTATGTGTTCCAGTCCTTTCTTAAACCCCTCGCCAGCTAATGCGATTCAGCGGGAGAAAGGTGCAAAAATTTGCATAAAAGGTTAACCGACACCCGGCACAGCGGTGCGTGTACGGTTGTGGAATGGTTTAAACCTTTCGCTTTAACACGTTTACCTCATCCGTGGCTTCCGCGTTGGCGTGGGCTCGGTGGGGGTGGGAAGTTTGGTGCGTTGAGTTAGGTGGCCACCGAAAAGGTAAGATAATGTTCGGACCCCGGGAAAAAAAAAGGATGGAAACTTTCCTCGCATGTAAACGGTAACAAGTTTTGCAATGGTGCGAAATGGTTTTTGGTAAGAAAAACGCTACGAGTTGAATGGAATCGCATTGAAGGTGTATTACGCTGACGAAATGCAATTTATAAGTACTTTTGTACTATTTTCACAAGCTTTACATTGCAGGTGAGAAGTGTTGTTTCATTGATGAAGCTTTTAAGTAACAATGTTTGCATAAATTCAGGCGTTTTGTTTGTACCCGCTAAAATTATGATATTAATTTGCCAAAATGTATGCAAAAAGCTGCTTAAAAGTGTGGAACAGCTTTAGCATGTCCAATACCAGAAAACAAGCGCTCTAAACCGATTTTATAAACAATTCTTTTATCATTTCCACACAGACTTTTACACTAAAATTATTGAAAAAATGTCAAAAATAGCTGTTGAAGCTTTTTCTTCAGATACAACACAAACACCGTTACACCGTTACAGCGCACAAAGTTCGTTCGCTTCCACTTTCCACTCGAAGCGTCTTGCATGAGCAGTTTTTCACATGCCGCACAAAATAAATCAACGCTTAAAAGGTGAAAAAAAAAACGCTACACCTTCCATAGCCCAAACAAGTTTTGCCCAGCAAAAAGGAACAAACTTTTATAAAGAAAATTTATATACATGTTTCTTTTTTATGGAAAATTTCTGTTCTTTTTACACTTGTTCTCCGGCTGTAGTACGTTATCCTTGTGTGGGGCAAAAAAAAAACCGGTAGCTCTACAGCAGCAAAATTTACAGTTCACCAGCTTCTTCACACACGTAATGGAATGGAATGGAAAAGCGATGTGAAAGTTTTGCCGAGAGAGGTACCACAAAAAACAAGCACGCCCCAAAACCGAATGCTGCTGCGTATCGTTCAATCCATCAGCAGTTTACAGGCACGTAGCAAAAGGAAAAGGAAGAGAATATGTTTTCTACCATTTCTTATTTTTGTTATCGCCACATTGGTAAAAACTCTGACACTATGTGTGAGTTTTTTTTCTGTGACTCGCTGTCTTGCGTTCATGATGTGTAAATGTGCTGGAAGCATGCGTTGAAGTTTTATTTCTAAATATCTATATATGCAAGCTTACAATGCTGCGGGGAGTGTACAGCTTTTTTATACCAAAACTCCAACGTATCATGAGTAGCTTTTGCTCAACAATCCTCAGCTTGAGCAGAGGAAAGTGGAGGGAATAAAATGCTTATTCCAATGTTTTATTCGCACTGTATGCTTGTAACAAACGTCGAGAGTGTCTCGCTTGTGGATGGTGAGCTGGTGGAACGGGTTTAAAAGTAATTAAATAAACTTTTACCGGCTTCGGAACCATCCGGAAGGGAAAGTAAATCAATTATAGCGAACTATGCACATACATACAGAGCTGTGTTTGTTCATACATACAACACTATCCGTACGTTTGGCGAATGAACTGGCTACTCTAGTTTACAAACGGTTCCGCTTCGCCAAAGCTGCACGCCGCGCTCGGCACAAATTAAATCGTAAAGCGGAAACTTTTTCTCTCCTCTGTCGCGCCTGGTTGACAGAAGAAGAGAAGAGAAGAAAAAATCTAACTGGAAGACGTTAAACTTTTGGTAAATTATGAGCGCCACCCTTTTGGCTCATCCTTTTGGCAACGTAGAAATCATCCTTTCCAACACCGCGGCAGTGTCCGCTCGAGGACGATTACACAATAGTGTCCCGGGACACGTCCGCCCACCGTTTTGGGAACAACAGACCAACCGAAGGGAAAAGGGCAACCGAGATAATTCCGTAACGGTTCCGCTCTGCCACGGGTTTTTGTAAGAGAGGTGGCCGCGAGTGATTACACACTCATTGCATCGGTCAGTCCAAGGCGCTCGAGATGCTACCCTCAATGCACGTTCACGTTTCATCGACGTGACTCTTTACTTTTCCCCCTTTTTGGCCGTACCGAGTGAATAGAGTTAGTTACTGGGACAGGAAACCCATTCCAAGGTAAAACAGCATGCCATGCTAGAGAGGATAGAAGATTTTGCTCACGAACGCCTAAATTTATGGCGGTTACTGTTATGCAGGTTGTGGTTTTGTTTGATAAAACTTTTCCACCGGACGCGTAAAGTGTGCGATGTTTTAAATAGAAAAAAAAGCTGTTAAATTAAAGTTGTTTAAAGATACAGATAAAAACATTTTAATGAAGTATGTGAAAACAAGCTCGTATTGCCATGATGTTATAACATCCTAACCATTTCCTTTTTCACAATAAAAACTAAAATCATAAACACATTTTAAAGCATGTTTTGGCAGTAACAGTAGAATTCAGACTCGTATTTACTATCAATAAAAAGCAAACAAAATCCTGGAACTGTCAAACCCATGCCTCCTACTGTAGAAAAACCCTCAGCGGAAAAGAAAAAAACTATCGTTCACTGCTGCACAATCAACCCGTGTGAAAAGAAAACCCCCAAACAAAAGCCAAGCAAAAGAATGGAACGCTGCTTTCATGCCCTTTTCCCGCTCGACAGTCGCTTTCTTGTGGTATGGAAATTGCACCAACTTAACTTAAATATCATAAACATCAAATAAACCGGGTCGAGGAACAGCGCACACGCCTTCCTCTTTCCAAGCGGCCAACCAACCGGCAGCATTATGCCACCAAGGCCACCAGTGTTGCGGGCTCCGGTGCGGAGCGTTGACTGGTGTGTATCGTACGGTCTTAATTTTACATAATTCAGCAAATGAAAATTTATTGCATACGCTCAAGGGGTGGTTTTGACCTCCTCACCCCGTACCCAGCACCAGCTCCCGTTTCCTCGATCGGTGTAAAACGCTTGCAAACGGGTTGTCTTCACTGCTTGTAACGGCAGACGGGGAGAGAAGAAAAAAACCAACCGTGCTTTTCAATGAAAGCAACAAACTGCTGCCTACCCTTTGAAGAAGAGGAAATGTGAGGAAACCTAAAGCGAAGGCTAAATCGGATATCGGAAACGGTACGGGCTTCATTTCTTTCTAGGCCATACCATCCATACTGGTGGGTGCGGGTCTTGTACATTGAAAGCGCAAACGTACGGTTGCTGCCATTGCAGATTTTGAGCTTTTTCACTCCCACCTCTTTTCCATTCTTCTCGAAGCTACAATATGCTACCGACTCGTGCAACCTTTGGCTATCTCAAGATCATTGAATCGAAGGAATTGGTAGATATAGATGTAATCTGAATAACGATTGATCAATAAAAGGAACTGTGCTGCTGGTTTTTCAATGTAACGAATTCGGTGTAACATTTGGAAAACTAAACTATAATACTTTTCTTTTTATGATTCGTACATTTCAAACGAAGGAATATTTCCTTTCATCAAGTAATACTAAGCGCCTAAAGGTATGCAAAATGTGTGTTTTGCGCTGTTTGAAAATCACAAACGTTGCTATTTTACCGGCTTTGCTAAACGCCTAAAGGTATGCAAGCTCGTGTTTTAATTTAAACGAATATTAAGTTTAATAATAATATTAAATACCTTTAATTTATATTCAATATTAATATTAAACCAAAATGGTTGAACATATTAAATCTTAAAATATTCTAAATAAAAAGGTAAATAAGCAAATCATTTAGAATATACTTGGGCATATTTATATGATTGTATGGAGAAATATACAACTGTATGAAATGGAATAAACTTAAAAAATCACTCTATCTCAACTCCCGCTCGTCTCTAATGGTAGCTTAAAGCAGTAATACTCTTTCTCTCTTTAAAAATAACCCTAAAGGTCAAACTATAAGCTCAAGCACTGTCTCCCCTTTTTCAGTGACGCATTCATAAATGCATAAAGCTGAAAAGGTTCAACGGCAGCACAACCGATGGTCAGTTAATGGGGCGTGCAGCATTTTTCCCTCCCCATTCTGCCCACCACACCAACACGAAGGACCGAACAGAAACGAAATTTAATAAAATAAAACAAACGGAACCAAACTGCCACGATTTAACCACACTTTCCCGATTGTGCTGATGGAAAGGATCACCGATGCAAATAAAACATGTAAAAAAAAAACATTCCACTAACCATCCCGCATTCGACTGAAAGAGATTAATTTTCTGTCTGTGTCGTTAAAAAAAAGGTATGCAACTGGCAAATGAATGCTTAATGCATTTTCACTACACCGCGCTTTTGATGGGTTTTGGAAAAATAAAGTGCACACGCTGAAGATGACACTCGCCCATCGATCCGTTGGTGTGACAGACCGCGGGGGGGGGGGGGGGGAACATACATCACCACCGGCAATGGCATGAGGTGCAAAATTCGTTTCACAGCTTGTTCATGCGTTTTCATCCCTTTAACTGTTCCCTTCTTTTTCGAGTTTGTGCCCCGCTATCTACCCAAGCAGCGCTCTTAAAATGAGGTTAAATCACTTACTGGACGGATCTCGCCGTGCTCGCTTCGTTTTGGCTCTTGCTCTCTCTCTCTCTTTCTCTCGTGTGGCTTCACTTCCATCTCTTGGCTCGTGTTGTGGTTTATGCTTCGTCCGGACTGGCTGCACACGTCATCTGATCGGTAAGATGATTGGCAGCTGGAAAGGTCCTTGAGCTCAATTTATGCGACCGGTGGTGTGAAAATAGTTTTTGCTTTGATGTGTGTAAGAGGAGGGATTTTTTGCCGACCTTCTTTACACTGTGCCGCCGGTATGCCCCATCTTATCGCCCGTAAAAGCTCAGGGTCGAGTGACAGTGATCCTTTCACGTACACAACGTTGCCCTCAGCCTCTCATTCTGTGGTGCCTTGTGGTACAAAATGTCAAAGAAACGTGTCATGTGTAGAGTGTAAGGTTTCTCTGTCCTTTTCATCTTGTGGTGTGTGTGTGTGTGGGAAGCTACTTGAAGCTGCTTTTTAGCTTGCTGTAAATGTTATTGAAAATGAGAATAGTTTCTAATGTAACATTTCTTGCCCAGGTCACAAACATCATACAATGTAGTTTAATTATTTTGAACCTTTTAAATCTCAGCCAATTTATGTTCGTAGCTTACTTCCAAGTGTCTATTTAAAAGGCTTAAAAAAGCGTAAAAAAGGCAATTTATTTGATTTTTTATGCTCTACACAGCATAACACTTCTGCTGCACTAGTATTTGCTAGCGAAGTGAGCGAACCATATCAAACATTTATTTCAATTTCTAGCACCACTCGTTTCGACACGTTTAGCCTGCCCGGGTGCCGTTTACTCCCAATCAACGGTACCACCAACGTAAACTCACCACCCTGCAATTTCCATCTCGCTCTCGCTTGCACCCACTCGGTCCAAACGGTCTGCTGCGTCATTGCACCGCCATAAATGCATTAATGAAATTCATTTTCTCACATCCTGTTCCTCCGGCGCGGCGTGCAAGCGAAAGAGTTGCAGCATCGAGGCTGGGTGTGTATGTGTGTAACAATTTCCTGGGCTTTCCCGGACGAACAGAAAGAGAAAAAAGGCCCGATGCACAACTTTTACCAGCAGTAGGCATTCGTGGGCTTTCCCCGAGTGTACGAAAAGTTTCCAATCATTGCAGCAAAAAAAAGAAGGGAAACGGTCCCCTCCGCGTGCACGCGTTTCCCATCCGTTGTGGGCTATCTGCTCCGTTGCCGTTGTGTGAGCGAATGGCAAACGAATCATAAAATAAGACCCAACCAAACCAAACCGCCAGAAGTAATGCGCCGGAAAACAGGGCATCCCCGTTTGCCGCCGAAGCAGGATGGACGGTGTAAAATAACTTTGGCTACCGCGTTTGGGGGTCCGCTCTATCTGTGCTGTGCTGTGCTGTTCTCCGGCTCGCTCCACTCTCCCGCTCTACACTAGCGACGAGCTTAGGGAAACGTTGGCGCGAAGGGCTAACAGCTCTGGAGATGTATTAAAAACTTTTTCCCCTTCTACCAGCGTTCGTTTTCCTGTCTCCTTTTTCGTCGGATGCCAAATTTACAGCGGAAGTGAATATTAAAGTTATCGTTTTCGCTTTACACGCACGAGCACCCAGTTTTGTGGGTGTCATTTTGACCAGAGACCAGAGACGGTAGTGGTGGTGGTGGTGGAAAAACAAAGTTTAATGCACGAACAGTTCCCATTAGGAACCCAATTACGTTCGTGGCTGTTTGGTGTGAATCCACACGCTCGAGAGAAGTATCGGACAATTCATTCTCAGCACAAACACACACACACACATACACAAATGCACTTCATCCGTCCAGTCTAGTCCACAGACAGGCCTACATCTTCTCCTGCAGGGCTGTGTGGTTCCATTCCGAATGCTGGCAAGGAAAAGTTTTACAAATACATTGCTTTTATTTTCCAGCAGCTCAGTTCCTGTCGGTATAAATTTCAACATCCGGTGGAGCAACAAAAACAAAAAAAGACACCTCTCAATCGAACCTTATATTTGTAGCAGTATTTTGTAAGTTTACCACGGCCACGGCTCTTCAGAAACACGCAGCGGACGGATACCGATGGGCGTTAAAGCGGGCAGTTCATAAAAAAAGTTTTCTGCCTCCGCCTGCCGCTTGTGTGCTCTTTGCATCGATGGAAATCAAAAGCGTACCGAAGCAAATAAAACCAACCACAAAAAGAGATTGAGCAGGAAGGAAGGAAAGGAAGAGCGAGAGAGTATAGGGGAGAAAATGTGTCAAAGAGCTGGACCGCACGATAACGACTCGGAAAACATGTTTGTGTCCTTTGCAACGATCGTTTGGTCAATGGTGGAATGAAACGATCAAAAGCAGGGAGAGCTCGTAGTAGAAAAGCCGCTGATACTCAGGACCGAAAAGGTCCTAGAATTTTTATGATTTTACATACATTTACATACATTTACATACATTTATGATTTTATGATATTTCTGTAGAAATATTTTTCAAAACAAATTTTTTAAATATTTAGTTTAAATACAGTAGAACGTCGATTATCCGGGCACCTCGGGACCGGACGGTTGCCGGTCCATCGATTTGCACGGATAATCGTCCAAAAACTGTCAAATTCATATAAAAATTGTCAAATTCACTAGTTTTATGATTAATTCACATCGAAATAATCGATTAATCGTTAGTAGAATATTATTTCAATGAATAACTATAGGTTTAACAACTGTTCATGAACAGAAATGAATTTCGAAAATACCACTAGACACTACAGAGTTTCACAATAAATTGATTGCCTACTTGACTATAGCTGCAAATTTTTGCCGTATGTTTGAACAGCTGCCACATTTATGCGCACGGTTAAGCCGCCCGACGGTTAATCCGCCCCCGGATAATCGACGTTCTACTGGATTTCCTTTAGAAATCTTATATTTTAGAGCGATACATGACGAAACAGATTTTGAAGAAGGTTAGGTTATTTATGTGAACAATTGATGCTTATTTTGCTAGAACGTTAACTTAACTTATGCTAAACGAATGAGATCTAAATACTTACAATATTACTCAAGTCACACTACTACCATGGTTTAAAGTAATCATATAGATGGCGCTAGTAAGGGATGAAGGAACTTTTGCTTGATCTTTCTAAATTTTATCCAATTTAACATAAGCTTCAGTAAAGTTATTTTTATGGCTTGAAACCATTAATTTAAGTACTTATTTGTTTAACAAATTACGTCCGTCCGGGTCGGTGGATAAAAGCGCGAACTTGCGCCCAACGCGTACGTCAAGCCCTTGTCGCGTGGCGTCAGGATTGAGTAGCGGTGCTGTGCTCAATTCCCAAGGTGTCCACAACAGTTATAATAGCTTACTGTATCGATACCGTTAAAAAAGTCTTCAAGAACCAAGTACCTTCTTGATCGTTCGTTCTCCATCGACAGAACCATGATCGCAGCGCCCTCTTGCAAGATAATGTAGTACTATACACAACAATATTTCGAAATATTGCGAAACCATAAAACAAAACTTACAAAAAAGCACCAGCACGATCACAACACCTGTTATTATTTTAATCTCTCTGCCAACATGTCCGTTTCACACAGTTGTGAATGGCACCGGTGAGAAATAACATCAACCAAACACAAAGAGCAAGCAAAGTTGGCATCAGGACAACTGTTCCCACCCAGCAACCTGTGCCGGTACCCAATCGCGTAAAAGCTCCACACAGTGAAACCAAAACATGCTCGCTTTACCAGATTCCGTGTTGCTTTTTTGCTCCGTTCACTCCTTGTCTCACGGTACCCTATACAGTACCTTAACCTTTTCCCCTTTCGTTTTAGAGTGCTTCTTGTTCCCCTGTTTTCGGGGCCGTCGGAAGTGGAAGGAAATCAAATTTCTCCTGCACGGCCCAAGTGCCAGGTCCTGCTCCTTCTCGTCCTTGGCAGGCGAACAGTTCGCCTAAAACCTTCCGCACCGTCCGCACCATTTTAATGCAATCCATTATACTGCTGTGACGCCGAAACGGGACAGAACGCCCCAGCAGCACATGTGAACGGGAAAATTGTATATTTATTTTCTCCTTCCCTTGCCTCAGTACCATCCTTTCCACCATTCACTGTTCACTTTCATCCCAAATGCAAACCAAACGTTGTATTTTTTTCTTCTTCCAAGCGTTCCAAAACATTGCTGCTCACAACGAAATAAAACAACACTAAAACAAACTCCTTTGCTAACACCAGCGTGTTACTCTCTCTCACACACACACACACACATTCTCAGTTTGGTGAGGTGAGTTCGTTTAACGGTATGTGGAGCTTTTTTCGGCACGGGCCGTTTTTTCGACTTGTTTCCCCTTGAAGGCAAGTGCCTCCACGTACGGCCATCGAGATGCTTGGCCTTTTCCCCCCATTTTTTGCTTTCTTGTACCACCGTCTCTCCTGCTCCTCCCCTTACACCGCACCTCTTTACGTCATCAATCTTCCTGCTGGTTCTCCGACCCTCGCAGGAACGAACATATGTTATTGCACTGCTCATATTTCACAAAGTGTCCGATAATGATGCATTGCAGTGGTCCCGAGGCAATTTCTCTACCGTTCATTTCTTTTTTTTCCTTTTCTTACAGTACACACTACGGCGAGGGAAGAATTGGAAGCTACCTAAACCGGGCGTTTGTGCACGATACAACGGGCCACTTCTACTAAGGGTACGTGAAGTTTGCTTCAAACATACGAAACGAAGCCTAGCGCTACGCCAGCCACTATGAGCAGAGTGGGCTGCACTGTGGAACAGTTCGGTATCGTTTGAAGAGGGTTTTAAATAAAACTGCATCATACTTATTTTGAAAGCCTTAAGCAAAGCTCTTGTGGTAATTAAGAACTATAAATCAAGAATACTGAATCGTTTCATACGCCTTTTTGTAAAAGGGCTATGCATTCTGTGCTCAAAAAGTTCAAATACTTCATGAATTGTAAAATAATTCCCAAAATTATGTCCTGCACTCTTCCCACAGTGCACATATGCCTTATCCGTCCGCTCGCCGTTGTGCTGGCTGTGGAATTTATGAATTTTCCGTTACCCCAAAATACTTTCCCCGCAAGCAAACTAACTCCACCCGCTCCAAAAAAGCAGACAAAATGCGAGCACAGAATTCCTATTTTCCTAATCGACCGAAGGATTGTAGAAGCTATTTGCGGGTTCACGTCTAGCACAGCGGGAGTGTTTGTTCCCACCTGCAGCAACCAGCACTTTGTTGGAACTGTGCAGGAAAAAAAAAACTTCACCAAAACTCTTCGTCAAGTTGCATTCCATCCGCAATTGCCACGAAACTGCCCTGGAGCACCGGATCGGAGGCACCGGGCGGTGGGTGAAAGATCGATGCCATATGCAAACCCGTCTTAGCGGCGAGGAAGGCAAAAGAATAATCCAACTTACCTTTCAGCACGTGCACGTAAACACTCGATTGGCGCGCGTTCGCGGGAGCACAGGTGTAGTTGCCACCGTGCCGGGCCGTCGCATTCCGCACCGTCAGGATGCTGGAGGTGAGCTTGTTGTTCGACACGGACACACCATCCTCCTGATCGTAGTTCACCATCCGATCCTCGTGGTACCTGTGGCGAAGGGAAAGAAACAACAACGAAAGAATGTACGGTTAGAGGAAGAAGAGCAAGAAAAAAAACCACCATCACCACCACACCAAACAGCAAAAGCAAGCAAAATGTCACCGACGGGCCCGCTGTGTCCTTTTAACCAAACTTCGTCGTCGTCGTCGTCGTCGTCGTCGCTGTCGTCGGCGACTAAGGACTTGTCCCGGGTGTTTTCGACGCTGCGAGCGTATTTTTACTTCGCTTTCCACTGCTTGCAACTCCCTATTTTTGTTGTTTTGCTGGTGGTACCTGCTTCGGCTGCTTTCAGCTTCGCTCAGCATAATAAATGAAGTGGAAGAGATTGAAATTTGATACGCGTTCATAAATCGTCTCCGCACATGCTGGTGCTGACAAAACACCATCACACAGGTAGACAAGGTGGCGGTCGTGGAGGTCGTGGTGGTGGCAGTGTGCTGCCTTGAACCCCTTGGAGGCAGACTGCCAGCTTTATAATGTGGAAAGGGGTCATGCAAAGTGTGGTGGCAACGGTCGATTTGAAACAAGCCAACCGGCCGTTGGAGGGAGCTGAAAGGCTATGTAGACCCGCATGATTGTATCCAATTTTTCGCCGCTTTTTTTAACCTTTTGCTGGCATGGTGTGTGTGTGTGTGTGTGTGTGTGTACGTTAAAAAGCTTTAAAGGGACGCCTTTTTTAACACAGTAAATTACTCCATTAGCGAGGAACCTTTAATCCGCACGGTTACTGGCGAATGATAAAGTGTTGGTTAGGTTACGGCTCATAAAATCTGGCGTCTACTGGTGACAGGTGACTGTAACGGAGGTTTTGCTATGAAGAGCTTTTTCACGTATGGTAGAATTAGTTGTTTTTTTTTTCTCTATATTTTAAAAGCTCTACCCTAATATTGGCGTCTAATGTGTGCTTTGAATACGATTTGGACTTAACTTGGATACAAAACACAGTTTAATAATCCTTTCAACGGAACATAAATATGCCAATGCTTGGGTCATTTCTGTTTAGCATTGTCATATACCAGCAATGATTTTAATTTAAGTAAAATTATTTTAAACTTTATTCCAATTCATCTGATGGCTTCTTTGACTACAATCCACTAAGATAAAAGTTTTATAGTACAGTAGAACCTCGATTAACCGGTGGGCGGTTTAACTGTGCGCATGAATGTCATGTTGGCTAAAACGTTTGTTGTGCCGCTGTCTAGTGTCTTCTTCTTCTTCTTCTCTGGCTCAACAACCGATGTCGGTCAAGGCCTGCCTGTACCCACTTGTGGGCTTGGCTTTCAGTGACTAATTGATTTCCCCCCATAGCAGGATAGTCAGTCCTGAGTATGGCGGCACGGTCCATTTGGGGATTGAACCCATGACGGGCATGTTGTTAAGTCGTACAAGCTGACGACTGTACTACGAGACCGGCTAGTGTCTAGTGTCTAGTGATATTTATATACCATTTGGGCCATTATCCGTGGATATCGATAAATCAGCAACCGTCCGGTCCCGAGCTACCTCGCTAATCGACGTTCTACTGTATCTTGACAAATAGTAGTCTCTGAAAACAGCTTAAAGCATGGCCGTTTTTATAGATCTCTCCTCGCGCTGAGCACTACGAAACGATAGTAGCGCCCTCTTACGGATTAATCATTTACTGCTAGCTGTCAGTTTGGAAGATGGGACCCTTGGAGATCACATCAGGCAGGTTAGTTTTCAAAGTTTATCATCAATGTTAGTCTTTCCAATTGAAAGCATTTCATCTCATCTACTAATCCTTCATAATCCTGATCAAAGCTGATATTGTTTAAAGAAAACCTTGAAGACATAGCAACAAAAAACTCGCATCACATCCAAACCAAAGCTCAAACAGCATGCTTTACCGTTCATGCAATAGCCTACCAAAACGTGTCGGCTATCCTTCAAAAAAACAACCGCCATTTTCTCGAATTAAACCTATTGATCTACCGGGAATGTTTTTTTTTTTTTTCTGTGCACCACACTTTTCCCATCCAAAGGCATTCACAAATACCTTTGTCCACTGGCTCGAATCAAATCCGCACCGTGGTGCGGCACGTGATCGAGAGATGTTTGTGTTTGCATTCCATGTCGCCTGCAATAACTCTGACCAGTCCACCGCGCCCCGCGAAATTGGGACAGCCCACCAGCACCATCTCCACCAGCTGGTCTCATTGCGGAGGGAAAAAGGAAAGAAATTGCTTTCCTACCACAACAAAGCTCGCCACTACTCCGCCACCAGCCGCGCTTTTCCCCAGTTGTAAAAGGAAAGTGTGATGGAAAGAAAAAAGAGGAAGAACAGGGTACCCCATTTTATGATTACGACGCATTCCATCACGCCATGCCAAACAGAAAAAAAATAGTAAAAAGAAATGCTTTTCCATCGCCATTCTGCATGCCTTTCGATTCGAGGGCCAGCGCTTTCACCTTACGCTGAGATGCTGATCTCGAGCCCCTGCAACGTATTCGGAACCGTTTCATCTTTTTTGCCCACATCAAACGGCGACCCACAGCAAACGAGGGTAACCGAAGGGTGTCCCAACTCCGCCAAACACAAATTGTCCCCGCCCCTCCCACGGTCACCGTGGCGGCTTTTGTGTGTTTGGTTGGTGGTGGGTATCGTGAAATTCGCGGCTTCCCTCCGTCTCCGTTCGTCCACCCAACGGCACCCAACGTTGACGGATATTTATTTATTTCATTTCATCACCACCCGTTCTACCCCCTGCTAGTCTTCCAGCTTTCATATTCATCCTGCACTTCTGCACCAGTGATGTTTTGCCCGCGCGCTTGCCGTCATAAATCTTTCATAACCGATCAACCGAAACTGGCACAGAAGCGAAGGGACCCGGTGGGCACGCGGGTATACTTACCAAAAGACGTACAGCGGACTTTCGGTGGCACGTTTCAGTTTGCATTCCAGTCGCAGCGTCGATCCTTCGTCTATATGCAAATCGGGCGCTTCGAGAATTTCTGCGACCGCCTCTGTGTGCGTGTGCGTGTTTGTTGAAGAGAAGGAAAGAAAGAAATAGCATGAATTCAGATTCGTTTTGGTTTTGCGAATTGCATTTGATGATACGGCACTGGGGAATGGAGAATTCTCGTTCTATTTATTGAGACCGATTTGGTCGCCGGTCTCGGATGCTGGAGATGACAGATAGAAAAAAAATCGGAATTCTTCAAGGTTGTAAAACAGCTCTTGTTTCAAGTGGAGCCAGTTTCAGAAGTGTCAAGAAAAAAGCAACCAACTAAGCTTCCGTGTTCAGGTGTCATAAACAGGAAAAGGCGAAAAAACAGCAAAAAAAAAACGCCAGAAATCACCCCAAAAATATATTCTTCCCCTTTTGGAGTCGAGACTCGTGTCAGACCGCATTGCCACGTTCCCCCTGGTGACTAATAATTCAGCTGAAATTTCCATATAAATTACATTTTCTGTTGTTTTTTTTGTTTTGCATCACAGGTACGCAACCGAATCGATTAAGAAATTTCAACCCCAAACCAACCCATTGACCAACAGGGGAGGAAGAAAAAAATACATAGAAACATCCCAACCTGTACCAAAGCCCTGCCAGACAATGGTTGGTGCAATGGAAAAGCAAAACACAAAAAAGCGACCCAAAAATATAGGTTGAGCCACAGTTATAGCCAAACTTACCGACGATCCTAAGCTCGATGAATATCGACTGGGGTGGATGGGTGGAAATTTGGCACTCGTACAGTCCTTCGTCCTCCTTGCGGGCGTTCTTTATCCGCAGCGCCCAGTTGCCGAGGTGGCGCGTATGCTCGACCAGGAACCGGTCGTCGCTACTGTACGTCGACAGGCCGACCGTCAGCAGCTGGTAGTCTTTCCGCCGGAACCAGGACACCTGCAAATTGTGGGGAGAAAGGGAGAGAGAGAAAAAAACAGTGCCGCATCGATGGGCACACGATCAAGTACTGGAGCTGTCAA
>AXCO02008197.1:0-13701 GCA_000473525.2 Anopheles melas
CCCACGAATCACTGAAAATCTGTACTTGCGGCCCTCTGATAAAATGAGTTTGACACAGCTGCTTTAGGTAATAATTATCCTAATTGTTCTAACTCTATATGTGCCATGCAAATTGCCTACCGTAAGGCGTCAACAAACGCTTTCCAGTTGATATTATTTATAGTTGTATGTTTGAAAATAGAAAGTACGTGTTTGTATGGAAACTGTTGCACCAATTAAAGCTACAATAAAATTAAGTAATATACAATATGATTTAGGCTAAATAGCCTTAGTATTTCAAAACTTGAATAATTTAAATTAACATTATACTTATGTTGTTTGCGCGCTAATTTTTGTCAGCTGGCATTTTATTCAAAACAGTAAAACAATTTTTTTGCAGAAAGATTACAATGAAAAGTTTTTACATCCAGCTTAACCACTCACATTCTAAGCTCCTTAACCATTAACATATAACGACTGCAATTATTGTTACCAGATTGAAATTCTTCCCATTATTTTGTCGTGCGGAACAAATAACAAAACAAAAGCGTACGAATTTTTAACTTTCACCGCATGTACAACAAAGAATTTCTTTCTTCTTTCGCAGTAGCGTGCCTGGCATCATCAAAGACATGCAAGAAATAGTTCAAATCCTAAATGAACCTTGCTGTCGGGTTGCCGTACACAGTGCTTTCCTTTATTCAAATTTACACGCAATAACGCACTTTAATGTGGCTTGGCGGGTAATTATGAGTTTGTGAACAGTTTCTCAACGTGTTCGCCATCGGTTGGAAATGAACGGCAGTACTTGCGGTGTTTCGCCGATCGGAAGCAATATTCAGAACGGTTTTGCATTGAAGCTTAGACTCCCCGGTTAGGCGGTGGCTTGTAGTAGATGAGCATGCAAGAAAAAATAGATTTTGATCCACATTTGCTAGCAGCTGCCGGTTGACTAGCGGTGGGTCCACCCATTTCACTCTCAAGGTGGTCCAGCCAGCCCCACGGTAATGAAGAATTTTAATATTGTTATTATCGACCAAACGCTGGCTTTTGTCCGTACCGTACAACCCGCCGAGGTCAAGAAGGTCACCGCCTATCTGTAGGGCTAAATGTGGGTCCAGGTGCTACGGGAGCTACCACGACTAACAAGTTTAAGAAAACGCTATTGCTAAGTTTGCTATAAATTCGGCAAGGAAGATTTAGTGACCAGCTTGATATGCTTTGGTGGTACGTGGTTTGCTATTGTAAGCCGCCAGCACAGCTACAGCTTGATCGATTTTTGAGCCAACTCTGCATGGAACCGAGTTGGATGACCGAGAATAGAAATCTTGTTTTGGTAGTCGTGAGCTTTTAAATTTGTTCTTAGAAAGTTAATCTGCTGATACAGTTAATTTAAACATAACAATCAACACACACTGGCTTAAAATAAATATTTTTAGATTCTCCTATTAAAAACGAATATTATTTTTTTTTAATGATATCGGTGTCACAAGTTCATGTTAGTTACAAACTATACACTTGTGTCATCTCAACATTGAAAGCAAATGAAAAATAGATTATTTTTCACGTACCGTCAAATATTTCAAAAAACCCCTTCCAACGATAGATCCATTCCCCAACGTCCTCGGGCTATCTGCTCATATCAATCGATCAAACAGAATCAAGGTGATTCGCAATCAGTTCTGCTCGCTAATTAACTGATCTTTAATTTTAGCAACGGAGTTCGATACAGCTGTTAAAACGCCTCGTGGCACTGTTTGATAGCTAAATAGCCCCGTCGCTGGGAACGAACGTGAGTGTTCGTTTCAGGTCCGCCAGAGAGGGAGAGAGAGAGAGAGCGCCCAGAGCATGAGACTGAAGTATCACGTACCTGCTGGTCAGCGCAATATGGTCCACCGTGACGTTGGATATCAGTGAGTAGCATCTCGTAGGCCGTAGCATCCCATGTTGCTCTCACTCTACCCCGCCAAGCCGGTGGGCATTTCATCTTCACCGTTCAACTTGGACGGCTTATAATGGCACGAGCTAATTTTAATGGCTTAGGCACCCGACCCCAACAACCATACCACCCCCGTACACACCACACCCCAAAACACGCAATCTCACGCAATCGGTCACTTATTTCATCTAAATCGAACCATCGCAATCGCTTGGAGATGGGTCGCGTCCATATGCTTTACACAGGTGTGTTGTCGGTTCTAAGGCAGACATCTAGCTTAGCCGTGCGATGATGCTTTATTTTCACAACCGTACAACATGTGTCATTTTAGGACCAGATACAGCATACAGTGATTTAGTGAAACTTGGATATGAGAGAGAATCCCATTAGAGAGAATACTGGATGGGATAGTTTATGTACAACATCGCAAACATTAACGTTACATTAGAGGTATATAGTTTGAAGCAAAAGCATCAAAAAGCAAAAGCGATTTATTACTATCTATAAAGCAGATATGAACTACCGAAGAAGATATTTAATCGAAATAATATTTTTAGTATTGTAAGATCAAACTTGTACTTTTATATCAGATCATGAATTGATTTTTTTTCACAATTGTAAATACACTTATAAGCTAAAGATAATGTCAAAATGTCCCTAAATTTAACGTCAAAAGATAATTCTCTGTATCACATTCACGCATCGTTCTCGCTTATCCAGGTTTAACTGTACTTATAAACACTACCAATCGCAAAGCATAATAAACGTCCTGTAAATACACCTGCAAAGCATTTGATGCACGAGCGATATGCGAAGGGAGTTTTGAAATTTTGATCCTTTTTTGAAACTGTGTTGAAGTTCTTTTATATTATGAGCCTAGGACAATCCGATGTTAAGTCCATCAAGGAACAGTTAAAAAAAAAAAATAATTAAAATTGAAAAATAGTATGCTAAATGTGTACAGTAAAGTAAAAGTTGATTCAAGTGGAACATGTATTTGGAACGGTGGAAACGATGTATTTAAGAAATGCTCTAATTTTATAACCTTTATGTAAATATTAAACAAAAACAATATACTTCGATTATATAGCTCCACATTGTTGAAGCATAGTGTAGACTTGAATTTCGCTTCATATAGTTAATTGTAAAATTGTGAAAAATTCTTAACGTGTACAAAAAAACTGCAAACTTCTAACTGAACTGAAAGATCCGAATGGTTAATTTGACCGGTATTTTCTTGGGCAAGATCAGTGCGTCGTGCCGCATGTGTTAGGGCGTTGTTTTCGTTATCATTTTACACTGTCCACGCGGCCCCATTACAACTGACGAGAAACATAGATACAGCAAGAGAGAAAGAGAGTGAATAAGCGTGCATGGTAAAGTGGGAGAAAACGCACAAAGAAAAACAGCCCGCAAAGCGACTCTCCCTATCTATCGAGGATGGTTCGTTCATAGTGTGCGGTGTAAAATGTGCCGTGGGTATAGCGACAACGTTTGAGCGTGTGGTGGGTTCAAAGCTCGCGTACGTTTTAGATGCGTAGTTGTGTCGCCACATACCGCTTCACTGTTACACGGTGGCGAGGGGTGTCCAACTCGTGCAAAAGTATGGAAAATGAAATATATTTTTTAATTTTTGTGTATGTATATTGCCTCTGAATATTAAAATTTTGTTAAAAATTTGTAAGAATTTTACTCTCAAAAGAGTTTGTTTGTTGGAGTGATTCTACATTCTTTAGTTTAGACAGTTTTAGAAAAAAATATAAAGAAATGATTGTAAATTCGTTAATTATGATTTTTTAAGTAACAAAAGAAATTGATGAGTTTCTAGTTTGTGAATCTGCTGAACAAAAACTGTATTACAATAAGTTCTCAATTATTCTACAAAAAATGGGGTTTTGTACATACATTACATGTCAACCATATTTGGACACTTGGAATTCGAATCGACGTGCTTCTCTTAAACATGTTTTCTCCTACCTTCTCAATGTTTGCAAAGAAATATGTCTGCATGTTTGGAAAGGAAAATTTCAAAAACCACTTGAGTGGTTGGATGAAAAACTACAAATATTCATTTTGTTAAACGATCGTTTAGTTTCGGAGCCAATGTTTTTGTTTAGTAAATGATAACAAAATTAGTAGAAACCCATTTAAAGTATTTTTTTAAGCATACCCAATGAATTTAACATTAAAATTTAGATATTTAGTTTCATTGGAATACACCTATTTGGCGAATAATAGTTTATTCGTTACAAAAATGCTAACCATGCCGCGTAGTTCCCATGAATATGTCCAAAACTTGTAACAATGCAAGTACTTACATTTCGCTTCTGAGTGGGATTATAAAATGCCAATTACAAAAAGCCACCAAGTGTACGAAATACAGTTTTTAACATATTCTCATAGCGACTTACACAAACATGCGACGCTTCGTTCCTGTTAGATGTGTTCCAATTGTAAACATAAAAAGCCCCCTTGTAACGTGCACTCGTTTGACAAGCCTGTCGCTGGACGGCCAGAAGTCACGGTTCGCGATCACATTCGTTGTGTATGGATGTATGTACGCGTGGTGGCACACTTCGACAACCGGTCGTAACGCCAGCTAATCAACAAACGCTTAATGCTGGTGGTAGTTGTGATAGGACCAGCAAACCGATGACAACGACTTGGTATGCCGCGACCTGCACGCCGTACTGGACCGTTTTCTTTTCGTCAGTTTTCTTGCAACCTACCTGCCGCGCGGTTCGCGTAACGGGTTACCCGACCACATCTCTCTCGCTCTGTGGGGTGTGTTGCTTATTATTGCTAACAGCTGTGCGAGTCGCTATTTCGCGACTGTGGTATGATCGATTGTTTCGATCGGTGCAAAGGATAAACGCGTGTGCTAAAAATTTGTGTGCTGTAAAAGCCCTCGAATTGTGGAACGCGTGACACAAGGGCCTGTGACGTAGTGCTGTTTGTAATATTGTTCCCCGAGCAAGGGGAATCAATTAATGCGTTATCGGTAGTGAGACGAACATACCTGGCAGATGATAGCGGTTCCCTTCGCTGCTGTGTAACACCAGCCCCGCCGGAGTTCAACCCCTGGCGTTGTTAGCACGGTACGGATGGTTGCAAAACATGTGTGGGATCAATGTGTAGTTTTCAACCGACATTATGGATGAGATTTAGCTCTATGCACCATTACCGTAGCAGTTCGATCGCAAAAACGCGCAACCCGCGCACAATGACGCACGATGACGATGACGGCGATGTGCGGGATTAGTCATCCAGTTGTGTGTGTGTGTGGGTTGGTAGTTGTTTGCGGTTGGTTTGCTGCTGATTCTTACCCACAGGTAGAGAGGTGAGGGACACAGGTGAGGGACCCGAGTGGTACACTTCTGCGTCGCTGGTGTGCTGTGTGCAGACGGCTTAGCGACAGTCGTCGCATGCTTTGTTCTGTTCGCCCATCGCATTCGCGTTCGCGGTGTGATCGAAACATGCGCTCTCCAGGCCGCGCTACGCACACTACCGCATATCGGCATGAACCGCACTCTCCGATGCACAAATGGATGAGTTGCTGCGACTCACAATCGCGCGAACCAACCAAAAACCGTCATGTAATCTGTGATGCATGATGGCGGTCGGATGTCGCGCCCCGTGTGAGTTCGATCAAACAAATTGATATGACGTATACGGATGTGGGGGTGGTGGTAGAGGTGTACAAATATAAACCCGAGCACACAATTTCTAAGGTACACACCGCGACGGATGGGTGCATCGGGTTTCGTTCGCGCCTGCCGCTAATGCAAAAGGGATGGAAAATTACCATAGAAATGTTGCTGCTACGCTAGCCAGAAGAGGTTGTGATTGCCGTACCGGGGATGGTATATTTGTTTGCTGGTTGATTAGATTCGGCCTGATACACTGATGCGCTAAATGAGCGTGGGTGGAGCATTGAGCTGGTTTCAACTTTAAACCTTGAATCGCCGTGAAAGGCTCAGTTTGCTGAACTCTTTAGCGTGTGCATTGAATGCATTACAAGAATTGAAACAACGCTCAAAACACAATCTCTGATTTTTTCAGTGCAATTGAACGGCATTGAGCGTAGATCCAAAATTGCATGAACATGTTTAAAATAAAAGAATAATAATTTCAACTACGGGTGGCATATTATTGGTGTATATAATATGCTAATAGGTGAATAAAATCAAAACTGTTCTGCTTCGTTTCTTACGCAACACAGCGTAGCGCTATCGTTGAGGCAGGTAAAACAGATATCTACCGCAAACCTGTTTACCTTTGGTCACGTCCAAATGGTACCAAACAGGTAGGAGGACTATTGCAAAGAATTCCTACGTTACCAAATGCGCATCGAAACTTCATGCTAGCAAGAACACTTCATGCTAGTAGCTCTTTTATTTGATTTAAAAATATCTTCAGCTTGTACTGTGCACATTTTTTAATTTGTGAATGTAACATGGGGTAAAATTACTGGTACAAAAATAAATAGTAATTAATATCGTAATAGTGTTGAACATATAGTAAATTAGTTCAATTAAACATAAACAAATAAAAACGTTTAGCGCATCTCACATTTGAAAATTTGTAATCAAAATTTGTAACAAATTTGTAAACAGTCGTCAAAGATAACTGTACTAACATATTAGTGATCCAGCTTTTGTAGAGAACCAGGAACATATAGCCAAGCTCACAAGTGGTTTTCTATGCAAGCCTTGACTGACTAAGGTTGTTTTTTCTATTAAGAAAGAAAAAAAATCCTATGAATATAAATTATTGTGAATCGTGACAGTATTCAGACATAATTCTTCCAACTCTAGTGCATTAGGATAGTACTCAGCAAAATTCTTCAAACGGAGTTAATAAGGAACAATTTGGTCTCCAATTGTAATAAAACCAACGTGGTTTCCTTTCGTACATGACTGTATATTAGCAAATTAGCGGTTCGTGATGCGGCGGTCGACACATCGGAAGACGATTTGCGTCATCGGAACTCCTTCTAATGACGGTCGCAGCATCGCGTATCACCATTTAGACGTGGAATACACACCGACACACGTCTGTACCGAACGGTCTCTTAGATTTGATGGTTATTTACAGTAGTATAGCAAGCACAAAATCAAAAAGAGCCATCTTTCATCTTTGAAATTCATGCATAACCGAACCGGGTCAAACCGCATACCCAGCCCTAAGTGGTTTGAGAGAATAGTTGATGGAACAGAGGAAAAGGAATTGGATGAGGGGATGGGATTGGTAGCGGGGGAGGGGGGGGGGAGGTGCTGGAAGATAGTTACCTTATTCTAAGGACCTTTCCATTTTGCTTTCGATCGACTTACCTGCGAAAGATGACGATAGGATGAGATGGTGATGGTGATGTTACTACACAGCCGGGCTCTGTATTAGTTTGTTGGCAGCTTGCACGCTGCTAAAGAGATTTCTCAAGTTCTTCAGATATCCCCGCACCAAAAACCACCACTGCACAATGGCTTCCACGGCGCATGGGACGCGCTACCACCGCAAGCACACGAAAGCATTTGTAATATATGTTCGATAAATATTTAATAACACAACTCTGTCCCACATCCGTCGGCGGCGACGGCTAATCGGAAGGCAACAAAGATGCTTTCCTTTACTTGAGGCCTCTTGAGGCCTTTTAAAAAAAAAAACTAATTCTCCGACAAGATTCCAGCCACTAACGTAGCTTTATGACGGCTTTAGGACACACTGTAGTATCCATGTTTTGTTTTGAAATCATATACTAGTGTACTTATTTATATTGAACAGCTTTTGCCGTAATGCTCCGACGTACTTTGAGCAGGCATGTAATGAAGACGTGCAATTAGATGGCAAATTAGCGGCACCACACCACACACATAAAATCGATCACCTTCTTTAGCATCACATCTCGCCACAGTAGATTACAAACATTACCGCAGCAACGAAACCACAATTAAACCCAGTTCGCTACATTATTTCTGTGTCTTTGTGTGTCGTTTTCTCTTTGCTCTTCATCTTCGTTACATTTCCATTCTCAACCCTTGACCGCCGCGCCACATCGCGTCACCATCGCGCGTTACACACCCCCACCTCCACCATCACTCATTTCGCGCGGGCCGATACAAATTGACCCCGTGGTGGGACGTCCCCGCCGCAGAGCGATGAGACTAGTGTCCAACATCTACAATGAAAGCATTGAAACATCACTAGGAGGAATCGCGAAACATCTAACGCAAGTAATTATTATACGATTACAACTACAACAAACAAAAAACAAAACAAAGTAAATGTTTCAGTTCACTTGCATTCACTGATGTTTCGTTGCATGGTGTATGAGAGAGAGGAGAGCGAGAATGAAAGAAAGAAGTGGGCGACGGAAAAGAAAGTACAAAGTTGAACTCTACGTCCTTACATTAGGTCCACGTGACCTGATATGGGACGTCGCACTGGTGGAGCTTAACCGACAGAGACAACGCGTAGAATGTTTGAAGGGCTTCCTAATAATGCTTACCCTATTTTTCCCCGCCATTCTTTGCTCTTTTTTTCTATTTCCATATAATCCTTCCAACTGGAATGCTTCCGTAGCCGCAAGAATCGCGAGGACTGCCGAACCATTCAACTCGCCAGCAGCAGCAGCAACAGCAGCAGCAGCACTTGGTCACTATAGGCAGTCTGAAGCGTTGGGGCGAACAGTCAGAAGACGATCGCGGCCAGCCCCGTCCGCGTCCGACCGATTATAGCCAATTTGCTCCAAACGTTGAAGCCGGCCCGAAACACCCAGTTACTCCGTTTCCGTGCGATGTCCAGATCAACAATCGTTTCGTAATTTGGTGAGTTGTCTTGCTAAACCTGGCTGTGAGTCGAATGTTATCGCTTGGAAGGGGGAGAAGACGGCACGGTGAGAAGGTTATCGGTGGGTGCATTTTGTAGTGCAACTTGTATGCACCATTTGTATGCGAACTGTCATCGTCAACCTCGTTGTCTTCATCATCTTCTACCGTGTCTTTGTGATTGCATGGTACCGTACCGTTCTCCACGTGCATGCAGGGTTTTTCAAGAATTCTCATAGCTCTGGGACACTTAATTGACGCTTTCGTCTCTGAAATGTGCATATTGTAAATGGAAATGTACTCTATAGCACTCTTATTGGACAAATCCAATAGGAATTTCCAAGGAGCCTGTCCAAAGAGGACGGAGATGATGCTATAAAGTCCTATTTCCAGCAAATAAAGTTCACTTCCCATGGGAAAGGGTGAAGAAAGTGCCCCACAACTATGAGAACCGCTGGAAAACCCTGTATATCGTTACCGATTTTTTCGATGCTACACAAGGTCTCTCCAAAACAATCCAAGCCTAAAGTATCCTGTGCTATCCTCGAAATAAAAATAACCTTCATTAGGATTAGAATAAAAGCATGCACACCTAACATGCTACCCTGGGCACCTAAACAAAAGACAGCGAGAGAGACGGTTTAGTGGCTTGTTATTCACTTTTTCCGCTCATCCCATTTCCGGTTTGGTGGAAATGGAACAGGCCGCATATTCAAACAGAAGATTGGCGGGTATTGATTTTTCCTGCTTTTGCTGCTGCTACTATGCCGTCTGTGAGTGGAGCGGGAGCGGGTAGTGTGTGGGTCCTGGGTTAGGCAGGATACGGACTCGTTAAGGCCATTGAGTGCTCGTAAGCTTTTGATGAGCTACGTACACCGCCGCGCGTAACATTTTCCATTTGGTACCACTGTGCTTACCATGCTCGCACGCCAAAGCGTTTCGTGCGCACTAGTGCAAAAGCAACAGGAGCAACTGAAGCAGTATTTGGGAATTATTGTTGTTTTATTTTTGTTTCTTGGTAAACTACAGTAGAGCTGTAAAGCATGTAAGCATTATTGTAGCGCTTTGTGGTTAATTTATATCTTTAAACTATTTTCAGGGAGGGAGACATCTCGCAGCTCAAAGTCGATGCCATCACCAACAGCACCGACGAAACGTTGACGGAAAAGAATCGTGTGTCGAAGAAAATCTTTGGCCGTGCCGGTGCAGCACTAACCTCCGCGATCGTTCACGACGTGAGAAGTAAGTATGGCTTCAGCGGGTATCGTATTTCGGCAGGGCTTTATCGAAAGTGTATACACTTGTTAATAACTTCCGGGTTGGGAGCTAACATTTCCTTATTTATTTACTTTTTTTTCCTTGCCCTTCAACCTCACTCACCCAGGATGTAAGACTGGTGAAGTTCGTGTTACACCAGGATTTTTCTTACCGTCAAAGTACATTATCCACACCGTCGGTCCCATCTACAGCGAGAAGTACAGGACTGCTTCGGAAGCAACGCTGCACGCTTGTTATCGGTAAGAAAACGCCGCAATGAAAGCGAGATCAAACACTAAACCTAAAACCGACGCCCTTTCGGTTGACTTGAATTTCCAATCTGAGCGTGTATTTTTTGTTGTTGTTTCAATTTCCCTCCCTCCAGCAACGTGTTGTACAAAGCAAGGGAACTAGGATTAAGAACCGTAGCCCTATGTGATATTAGCTCGGTGCAGCGCAACTTCCCACCAGACACTGCTGCACACATAGCATTGAGTGAGTATAAAAGGCCGGCGAATGGTTGGTGCACCAAGCTATTCTAAATTCAAACCTTCCTTCAGGGACTGTACGTCGTTTTCTGGAGCAATACCGTGCCGAGATTGTGATAGTTTGCCTTGAATCTAATGCGCGCAGTATCTACGAGGTACTAGCACCGTTGTACTTTCCGCGCGACGCGCTCGAAGAACGAAGTGCTTTGTGGCAGCTGCCGAAAGACATCGGAGGACTGTATGGTGAACCGCAGCTAGCTGATCGTCAGATTCGCATCATTCATAACCCACAGCATTCCGTCATGATAGAAGGTACGTGCGTACAGTGTGCGGGAATATTGTGTAGTTGCTGGTAATTCCTTAATCGAATCGTTTGTCCGGCACACGGCAAAAGTGCATTTCCCCCTGGTAGTAGCGCTGCATTAAGCTTGAGGGACATTAAGTAATGGTTTATGTAGCCATCGTCGTACATGACCGTTTTTCTAAAGGTAGTTTCATTCTTTCGCAGTTTTGTGAAGAATCCATATTTCCATTCTTTCATTGTTTCATGTGTGTAAAAAGAAACTACGTGTCTAGGGTCTGAAGGACTTCAACTATTGCATTAACAAAAAGGTAAACAATGAAGATGATTAGCTTGAGTATTGCGCCACTGATGGCCAGATGGCGGATATTGCCGAAGGTGCTTGGTGTTTTGTTGACTGTTGTAAGCGGATGTTCAATGAAACAGACCCGTTATATGTGTGCTATGATTTGATTTCCATTTGAAACAGAAAGAACATACATAAACTGCTCCGTTATTACCATCATTAGCTAGAAGTCTTTCTTATCAGTTTTCGGTCATCAACTGTGTATTGGTGAAAAAAAAAGACAAACTCATGTGGCACAATACTCCATAGATATCGGAGCGAAGCCTGAGAGCGTTGGGGTTGACGCATGATGGTTTAATTCACGTTGCGATCGATGCAGTACATTGTAGTGTTGCTTATGGTAAGGGTTAACCATTAGTGTACTGTAACATGGTACATATAGCTCTGTTGTAGAATTGTCGCGTAAATTATATGTTGGTTGTGTTTTCACTTTTAAAAGATGTTTTTTTCTCATTGAAAAAAAATAATTAATATTCTAAGAGTGCCGTTTGATACGATTGAAATAGCATTTTAAATAATTAAAATAGGATATAACGTTTAGTATAATTTGGTTGTGCATTATAGCTGCTAATCTACAATGCAATAACATTTCGTCTATAAAATCACTATACAAAATCATGCAGCGAATTGTTTGTTCAAAACACTCAAACAAACGTGAGCGTCCGCTTGTGACACTAACAGCCGGGTTGTATGAGTATTCCTCCCATCTGCCGCAGACAGGTTTATAAGCCACAATTCTGAATGTGTACCATTACATATTTGACTATACAACAAGAATTGACGATAGCAAATTTTTAAGATAAAGCCCGTTGACAACATTGCAGCGTATCAACGTAATGTACCAGACAAGAAGTAGACCAGACAAGAATAGCATTAATGTTTCAGTACTTTCTACTTAATATTTTTAAACGAATGGATTGTCATAAGCAGGGGTTTTTCGATTTTTTTCCAAAATTAACTTAAGATACTCCTGTATAAATATGTTCATTTTTACTGACAATCTGGTCAGATTGGCATCGTTTGCTTGTCTGAACACTGTTGTTACGATAAATGATACGCATTCGAAAAAGTGTATAACAGTTATACGCGCCTGCATTTAGACATTTTTCATTACACGTTAAATTCCATCGCTGTGAGCTACCTTCAGTCTGTAATTCTGTAAAGTCGCTGAAGTTGAATTTCTGAACAGTAGATAAGAAATTCGCTTAGTGAACATTAACCGTTGTGTATAATAAATTTTTATTTTGTATTTAAGTGCTTGCTTCACTGTAAGCAATTTCTGTCCCGCTTGTCTCAGGTGCACACTGACTACTCACTGGATTTACTCACTTGATCTCACTGATCGTTGCCAAGAGCACGAGAAAGAGAACCGAAAAAGGGATGCTGAGCGATCTTTGCTCTCTGCGTAGTTGTGATCGGGCGTCTTCTGCCGCCTGATATCAATTCGTTGGTGAGATGCACGAATATTGCTCGGCTCATTCTCCCTCGATCTGGTGCGAATATCATCAGTCAGAGTATCAGTCATTTGTGGCTAACTGCCAAGCAGGTGGTGCGTGCAAGGAAGCTTTTCCTGTGTTGTTTTCAGCGCAGTTGGTAGCATCGAGGCCGTGCGTAGTTGTTGTTGATGTTGTTATCGTATCTCCCCGTGCTGCTTAGTCCGTTTACAAAGTGTGCGGTTTAGTGTCGTTCTTCGATAGTGGAGGGCAATCGTAGTGGTGCTCTCTTATCAAGTTACAACTGTTGTTGTTCATAATAAATACCCTGTGCCAGTGCACCGAAACGGGGGAAAATACAAAGCAAATTAAAACCACATTTCGAGCGGCAAAATGATAAACGATTCGTTTGAATTTTCCTGTAACGGTTCCACTGCTGAGATGTGTATTTCTTGAATTCTAATGCTCTTTGTTAAATTACAGCTGATGACGATTCCGACACCAGCCCACATGATCTGGAAATGGGGTCCGACGTCGAGTATAGCAATATTAATCTAAGCCTGGCAGCTCAACTGTCCGGAGCAGCTCATTCCTTCACCCAGATGCAGGTAAGATATGAAACGGAAGGAATGTAGCCCATTTTAGATCCAAAAATAGTGGAACACAATTTGTTATAGCGGTTGTAGCTACGGTTAAACTTTCCAGTTATTCATGTAATGATGGTGCACAGGATGTACGTATGAAAAATGACCTATCTTTTGCAACATATGGCACGATATTTGTTTACGCTTAACCGATAAGAATATGATTTACCTTTCACATTGCAATATTTGCCTTGTGAATCCTTTCACGAGTGTTATCGTTTGCATTTCATTCTCAAACAAGTGACGTACAATGTGCATTGTGCTACAGGCAAGGGTCGCGATTCAATCCGCGCTGTAGTTTTTTCACAAATATGCAGATGCATGAATGCTAAGCACTTTCACATAACATTTGCTGTCTTTATGATAATTATTATGCAGTTTAGATGTCACGTTTATTCTCTATAATGTTAAATGTTTTCCACTGGAACTTGGCATGTATATACACTCTGATTGTAAACAAAGTTAGGATCCAAACGAAAATAGAAATACG